>ML438918.1:54286-132410 GCA_005239525.1 Nicotiana knightiana
CCCCCCCCCCCCCTCCGTCCATCCGATACTCAACCCGAACGTAAGCCCAAGTCCAAAATCATCATAAGAACATATTAGAACCTTCAAGAGCTTCCGAATTGAGAATTTTCCTTCCGAATCAACTCCGAACTCCGAAATTCAAATCCGACTACACAAACAAGTCATAATAGATGGAGTGAAGCTACTCAAGGCCTCAAACCGTTAAATGACGCGCTAGTGCTCAAAACGACCGATCGAATCGTTACACGTTATTTGAAATGTAATAGAGAAAAGTTACTCTTGAATTCACAGATAAAAGTTGGATAAGAATACCCTTACGTCTAGGAACGTCTACTGGAATTTAGACGTTCCTGAAGTTCTTTAGGAACAATTCAAGAAGTTCAAAATTTATCAGTAAAATTTTAAGAATAGTTACCGGAGTTTAAACCTTTTTCCTCTGTTTTTTTCTACAATACCATGATGAAAGCATATGATTTCATGTATCAGCAGTTCAGATCTCTAATGTTCATTTCTTGTTTCTATTTGTAAAATGATTATATATTGAATATTCAATGGTTATAGCAAAAATTAACGTACAAACAGTTCAATGAATACAAGAAAAATGGAATAATGAAAAATGAAGAACCGTTCTTGCTAACCTTATCATTGATGTGACTCATGCGATTACGAGGGAATTTGGATATAAGATTTGATTTTCGACGTTGGAATAGCGATTAATACCACCTCTTGAATGTCTCCTACTTCAGGTGCTCAATTCAACCCGACAACAAAAACTGATGAGTGTTGGGATTTGGCTTAAGCTTCAGTATACTTACTGGATGGTGTTCTTCCAAAACGCACACACAACAAGTAATAAAAAATGAATAGAGTATCATTTCCACCAGAATTTGTGATTAACTATCAATTAAATTAAACTATAACAATTAATTTATTCAAGCAATTTTCTAACGTGTGATTATCTACTACAACTAATCTAATGTAGCAAACTAAAAAACTAAAGGAAACAAGTGTGCAAGTTTAGAGACAAATTCAGCGAGAGAAAATATTCCAGAACAATGGGCCAACAAACAATCCCATTGAGTATTCCACTTAAATTGACTGGTTAATTTATCTAGTTCATTGATTGACAAAGTTAGTATTACTCGTAGCATTCGACCGAAGTACTGTTTGCCTATTCAATATAACCAAACGCCTATATTTCTATCAAATTAGAATTAAAAAGAACATTAATAATTCATGTATAGCAACCAAGTTAGTTATAAGTCTATTCTCACCGCGAACTCATTCCTCGATGCTCAGGTTCAAGATCTTACTCGACTCAATCCTATATGCACTCTAGAATTCTCACTTTCGAGTCCAATCGTAAATAGTATTCAATTGGTGGTCAAGTAATCGTATAATTAAGCGCATGATATAAATAAATCAATATGATAAATTAATAATAACAATTCAAGTTTCAAACTACAATGTTCAAGTAGCACCCACAATCCTAGAACTAATAAACAATAAAAATGGAAGAGAAGAGAAGAGAAGAAAAGCTTAGACGTTGAAGGCTTCAAGCTGCTGGCCCTGCGTTCTTCTGTTCCCAGCCGTCCACACACGTCTCTCCAAATTCTACTATGTACTTCTTTATATAATAGACACTGATAGAATTCGAGGTTCCACCATACTATATAGAGAACCAGGTTCTCTATCAGTTTTCACAGATTACACACACACAGAGCAGAGTATAAATAACACTAAGAGTTTTTACGTGAAAAATTCCCAGATCAACGGTATTAAAAACCATGACCTACACTTGTAGGATTTCAACTTCACCACTGAGAAACTTCCAGATTACAACCTATGTAATCTAGGAATTAACTACTTAATCCCTCACTAACTTGTAACACACCTGTTATAAGCCACTTTGTAATCCCTCTATTACAAAGACTTCACAACTTGACTAACTCTAGCCAAGACACAAACACTGAAGTTTATGATTTACAAGAGTTTCCTAATCAATGCTTCTAAACAAGCTAAGTAGGAACTACAATTGAAGAACTATTACAAAGTTACCACTATACTAAGGACATACAATTACTTGATATGGGAATCGTTTCTCCTGATAATCAATCACGCAGAGTGCTTGAGTAAATTCTCTAGTGTTCAAGTGATATTTTGTCATTGGTTTAATGTTAGCATAACATTGATGACATCACTTGAATAATGTAAGCAACTTGGGTACAAGGTCCTTCCTAATGGAGGTGATTGTTGCATTGTGTTGTACTGTTGCATGTGCAGTCAGTCACTTTCCAGCTGTGGAGAGTTGACTTGGCACAATCATCAGGGTAATCTAAGACCATATGTTCCCCTTGTTGATTCTTTAACTTCTGAGGTTCTGACGAACATCTCCAGCTTAAGTCTGATTGTTTTCATGCGCTTGGGAATGTGGACCAAATGTGGATCAGGTTCCTCATCTGGTTCTTGCCATTAAGTTTGTTAGATAATCAAAACATAAAACCACTACAAGAAAAGGTGTAATTTGTGGAGGTTTTTTCTTAATTTTGTAACGGTTTCAGACCCCCACAAATTGAATTGTGGGGGTTTTTAAGAAACGCCATGGTTATCATCGCCACAAGGCTTTTTATGGCAGTTTTAAAGAACTCCCACGGGTCATAAGCAACCGTAGATGAAAAGTGAGACCATCTATGAACCTCATGATCCGCTCCATGTACATGGGAACAACCCAGATAGCATGTCGGGACAACTCTGAGAACCGCATCTCATATTGCGTCACAGACATGTCACCATGGCGAAGCTGCTCAAACTGTTTGCGCAGCTCCTCTCTGCGGGACTGGGGTACAAATTTCTCCAAGAATACCATAGAGAACTGCTACCAAGTGAGGGGTGTTGCGCCAGCAGGCCTACGCCTCTCGTAACTCTCCCACCATCGGAGTGCAGCCCAAGAAAAATGAAATGTAGTGAATGATACCCCGCAAGTCTCCAAAATATCAGTTGTGCGGAGTATCCTCTGGCACCTGTCCAAGAAATATTGAGCATCCTCTCTCTCTGTGCCACTGAAGGGTGGAGGTTGGAGTCTTCCAAACCTCTCCAACCTACGCTGATCATCCTCCAGCATAGAAGGAACTACATGCTCCTGAGCAGCTGCAACCGGCTCGGTTAGTGGTGCCTCCGGTGTCTGAAGTCCCTAGACAACCTGCTCCGGCGTACGGGCAGCGGGAGTCTGGGTGCCTCCCCTGGCTTGACAAGTGGCTACGGTCGTAGTAACTGAGACCACCTGAGCAAGGCTCGTACACACTGATAGAATCTGGGCCAGGGCCTCCTGAAGGCCAGGAATCACAATAGGCACATATGGTGCCTGAGTTGGTCCCGTTGGAACATCTACCACGAGGACCTAGTCCTGATTTGGGAAAACTGGGGGATCTGCAGGTGCTACCCCAGCTACTGCGCTAGCGATGTCTCTGCCTCTATCACGACCTCTACAGTAGCCTCGGCCTCTCGCGGCCCTAGTTGGTGGTATGGGTGGTTGTCCCTCCTGACCGGTAGCACGAGTCCTCACCATCTGTGAGAGAATGAAATAATAGGTGCTTAGTTATCAGAATAAACAGATCGCACGACAAGAATCCAAGAATGTGGAATTTTCCTAAGGGTTCTGAATACTCTCGAAGATAAGTACAGACATCTCCGTATCGATCTGCAAGACTCTACTAACCCGCTCATGACTCGTGAGACCTATGTAACCTAGGCTCTGATACCAACTTGTCACAACCCAAATCTAAACCATGACTTAATGGAACCTATCGTGATACTATGCAAGCCTATTTATCCCAAAATACTACCAATTCGATTATAAGAGTTAGTAAAGATACATCCAATATTAGAAATTTTCATAAAATCCAAGACAAACTCAAATTTGAACATAAAATGCGGAAAACGAGCCCCAAACACCGGAGTGTCACTAGGTCATGAGCGTCTAAATCCATAAACTATTACATCAACTGTTTAACTGTCAATACAACCAGAAAAGGAAATAGAAGGAGTAACAAGGTCTTGCGGACGCTGGCAACTACCTTTCAGTCTCCGAAGATAAGCCGGCCTGGACTCAACAATCGCCGCCCTCAAACATACCTAGATCTGCACATAAAGTGCAGGGTGTAATATGAGTACAACAGACTCAGCAAGTAACAGTAATAACTAAGGAATTGAGTAGTAGTGACGAGCTAAGCAGAACAATTTGATTAATAATTTTCACAGTTAAGGATGAACATGAGTAAAAGATCAGTTTCATAAATTATCAACTACTACAAGGCAACTAACAGATAAATGCAACAACAACAGAATAGATGAAACCTCACAAGCACTTTCACTCAATCCCTCAGCCCTCAATGCACACGCTCAATAGGTACCTGCTCTCACTGGGGTGTTCAGACTCCGGAAGGGCTCCTACAGCCCAAGCGCTAATCTGCACGAACCACTCACGAGCTACACGGGAAACTCACATGCTATCATATCATAACTGGATCCGTACGGACAACTCACGTGCTATGGTATAAATATCTGGATCCGCACGGACAATTCACGTGCTATAGCTTAATACCTCACAACAGACCCTCGGCCTCACTCAGTCATGTACCTCTCTAGCCTCACAGTTCTTATTAAAGAAAGGAAAATATCCCAAATCAAGTATTATAGTGTATCAACAAGAAGATAATTGAGACTGAGGTAAAATGTACAAGAATCACTATGACTGAGTATAACATGTGAGCGTGGATAAAGCCAAAGCATGTTCTTTAACATGAAGTCAGTCAAGTTCTAGCAGACATGAAAGCACATAAACACAAATAAAGGCTATTAGGCCTCATAGCCTCACAGGACGGACCAAGTATCAATCCCTCGCGGCGTACACCCACACGCCCGTCACCTAGCGTGGGTATTACCTCCAAACAGTCACATGATATCAAATCCCCGGGTTTTATACCCTTAAAACCAGATTTAAAACTGTTACTTACCTTAACAACATAGAATCCTACTCTAAGATGCTCTCGTCCCTCGACTCGATCTCCAAAAGCTCTGAATCTATTTATAACCAACACAATACCATCAACATATGCTAAAGAAACGAATTCCACAAGAAAAATTACAAAATTAAACAATGGAAAATCATCATAAACACGAGTATTAGGGCTCAAGCGACTTACTTCACTGATAACCCTCGAATTCCTCTCCAAAATCACCATCCAAAGCTAAAAACCCGACTAAAAATAGTGAAGAATGGGCCAAAATTCGCGGAGTGTGGTATTTATACATTCTGACTGGGCTTCTCGCACCTGTGGCCCTTTTCCCGCACCTGCTGTCCAAACAGCCGCACCTGCGGAAATCACTTACTTCCTCAGCTTCCGCACCTGCTACTCATGCATCGCACCTGCGGGCTTGCAGGTGCGGCCAAGCTTGCGCACCTGCGCTCGATGCCCCAGCCTTCCAAACTTCTGCATTTGCGCACACTGCCCCGCACCTGCGAACTTTGCACCTGCGGCTCCCCATCCGCAGGTGCGGAAAAACACCAACAATTCAAAACACCAGAAAATAGCATTTCCAACTCTAAAAATCCAATCCGTTAATCACCTGAGGCCCTCAGGACCTCAACCAATGATACCAACGACTCCTATACCAATATACGAACTTAGTCGAACCTTCGGAACACCCAATACAACCCCAAAACACCAAATCAGACTCAGATTCAAGCCTAAGAACTTCTAAACTTCCAAATTCTGCCAACGATGCCGAAACCTACCAAACCTTGTCCGAATAACCTCAAATTTTTCACACACATAAAAAATGACACCACAAACCTACTCCAACCTCCAGAATTCCATTCCGACACCGATACCTAATTTTCCACTGCAGACCAAAGTCGTCGAATTTCCAACTTTCACCAATTCAAGCTTAATTCTACCACGGACCTCCAAATTATATTCTAGACGCGCTCCTAAGTCCAAAATCACCTAATGTAGCTAACCGAACCACAAAAATCCAAATCTGAGATCGTTTACTCATAAGTCAACATCTGATTGACTTTTCCAACTTAAGCTTCCTAATAAGAGACTAAGTGTCTCATTTCACTCCAAAGCCACTCCGGAATCGAACCAACCAACCCTATACCATATAATATAGCTAAATAACACCTAAATAAGTAGAAATGGGGGAAACAGGGCTATAACTCTTGGAACGACCGATCGGGTCATTACACCAATAAATTGATACTAACTTCAAACCTTTCTGAGAATCATCTTCCTCGATCCATCAACACTAGGAACGCCAATTTGATTTTGAACCTCACCGCGATCTCTGATAGCCGTTTCTCTGACACTATTTCATGCCACTCTGCCCCCAAAGGAGAATTGAAGAAAACCATAACACTAGCGAACTTAACGTGTTCAACAAGGACAATGACACCAAATCACAGATGAAAATTCCACCACGCTCGAAAATACCAAGTCTCGTTACTCCATCAACCCAAACCTGGACACTTATAGTCCGATTGTCTTTCCTCTGCCGAAAATAAAATACCGAATCTCTGAATAATGCACTGAGAAATCCTCTTTTCAAGTCATTCCCTGCCCCACAGAGGCAAGCATCTTACCATCACATCAATATTGTGCCATAACAACTGATGAGCATCATAGCAACCTGTGCATAGCCTCAAAGCTCTCAGAAGTACATATATTGAGCTGAAAGGACAGAATATCCTTCTGCAACGCAACGACAATAGCCCAATCAACTACGTAGGGAGTAACATCCCGCACCGCATCTGTAGTACCATTACAATTCCTCAAATTCTCGATTGATAGCAAGCACTTCTCGTCACATAAGATGGAATATGAAGAAATAAAGGCATAAGCCTTAAAGGAATCAAATCGCACGATGAGGGATCAAGAAGTGAAGTGCTCCTAACAGCCCTGTAGCCTCTCGAAGATAAGTACAGACGTCTCTGTACCGATCCGCAAGACTCTAACAAACTTGCTCATGACTCATGAGACCTAAGTGAACCTAGTGCTCTGATACCATATTGTCACAACCCAAAAATCCATTAAGGTCGTGATGGCGCCAAACACTACTGTCAGGCAAGCCAACAATAAATGATCAATTTAGTTCTCGTTTTAGTATTTTTGAAATCATTATTTTTCTTCGATTTAATAGTAACATGTGGACTCAACAGAATAAATAATAATGTTTTTAACAATTTCAATATTGAATAGCCCGTAATCATCCCAAAACTTGATGCCACAAGTGCATGAGCGTTTACTAAGGAGTAAAATAAAATACAATAGCTGTCCGGAATACAATTTGGACATAAAGGAAAATACCAATACTCCGAAGGAGACTCAGCTGGCTGCGGATCGTACATGAGATGCAGCTCGTCTAAGTCCCCGTGTCAACCACACCGTTGAGTCCACAAGGCCACAAATATAAATATATGCCTATACAACAAAATGTACAGCAAGTGTTGTATGAGTACGAAAACAACGCGTACCTAGTAAGTATCCAGTCTAATCTCGAAGAAGTAATGACGAGAGGTCGATTCCGACACTTACTATGGCCATCAATAATATAATTAGTAGTGGATTTATTACAAACTGTGGTAAACTTAAGGAAATCAAGAAGCAAGTAAACAATCCTTTGATAATAAGAGGTTTCCAAATTCATATTCCATCATTTATCAACTCATCTCAGACTGGGGAGGCAATATCGTTATTTATAAATTTCAAGGCAAGCAATACAAGCATGCGAAAATCATGCCGAGGTCGTACGACCCGATCCAACAAATATTTAAACTGTGCACTGCCAGATGGTTGAATGGCGCGAACCATAAATGCATCTATTCACCCCGCTCGCGAATCATTCATGCGACGCAGTCAAATATAAATTTAACCATTTAAATCAAATTATTTCTTAAATTCTTTTCTTTAAAAGAAAAAAAGCAATTCAACTGGAAGCTTTAAATCCTTAGAAATTCTCAACTTAATTCCATTTATCACAAATAGCAAGTATCATCAAATAACGGTGTTCACAAAGCATGGTGTAAACCTAAACTACCCGGACATAATAGGAATAGTAGCTACATACGCACTCTCATCACTGTGTGCGTACGTAGCCCCCGCAAATACTCACATTTTTAATCAAATCCACATATGGGGAAATTTCCCTTTTACAAGGTTAGAAATGTGACTTACCTCGCTCCGGAGTCCCATAACCGGCTCCCAAGCCCTTCAAACAACTCAAATCGATGCTCGATGCTGCAAAACTAGTCAAATATTGATAAATTCCATAAATATATACTCTAATACTCATTATAATCCTATTTACAACAATTTCCAGCTCCGTTCGAAAAGTCGATAAAAATCACCCTCGAGCCCACGTGCCAGGATACCGAAATTTTTTGAAGATAAACTTTACCCATAACCCTACGAACTCAAATATATAATTTATCTAGTTCCACGCCCAAATTCGTGGTCAAAATCCAAAATACCAATTTCTAGGTTTTTCTTCAAAACCCCAAGTTTTCCTTTAGATTCTCATGAATTTTGATGTTAAATCTAAGGTATAATCACAAAATATAATTGAAAATTGGTTAGAGGCACTTACCCAATGATTTGATACGAAAATACTCTCTCAAAATCGCCCACTCTCGAACCTAGGGTTCAAAATATGATAAAATGAAGCAAAAAACCGAGTTACATAGCTGAAAACAAGTTGCAAATGTAGCATTTGCGAACCCTCGCAAAAGCAAAGAAAGCCTTCGCAATTGCGAACAAGGAAGGGCTAGAAAAGGTCGCATTTGGGGCAAAAAGTTCGCAATTGCGAACTAGGCATCACAATTGCGATAGAGATGTTCGCAATTGCGACCACACCAGAAACCAGCAGTTTTTCCCGACACAAAAATGAGCATAACTTCTTCATACGATGTCCAAATGCGATGATTGTTTTTTCTATGACTCCATAATTACGATACAGACCTAATGGTTCAACAAAAACTGAATTTGGAGTTCATTTTCTTAATGTGGTACCCTTTATTCCCAAAAAACAATGTTGAAACATCAAATAAGAGCGCGATACAACCCGAAACACACTCGAGGCCCCCGGAACCTCGTCTAATCACACTGAACCAATCTATTACATAACACGAACTTGCTCGAGGCCTCAAATCATACCAAATAACATCAAAACTACTAGTTTCACATCGATTCAAGCCTAATGAACTATTGAACTTCTAACTTCCACATCTGATGCCGAAACTTATCAAATCACATCTGATTGACCTTAAATTTTGCACACAAGTGATATTTGACATTATGGACCTACTCCAATTTTGGAAATCAGTATCCAACCCCGATATCAAAATGTACGCTTCCGGTCAAACTTCTAAAAAATATTTAAATTTTTAACTTTCGCCAAATGACCCCAAAATGACCTACGGACCTCCGAATCCACTCCTAGACGCGCTCCGATTACCAGAATCACCATACAGAGCTATTCCCAGGCTTGGAATCCAAAACAGACATCGATAACATTGAAATGCACTTCAACCCAAATTTATGAAATTCTTCTAAAATGCTAACTTCCACAATAGGCGCCGAAACGCTCCCAGGTCATCCAAAACCCGACACGAACATACGCCCTAGTCCCCAATCATTATACGAACCTGCTGAAACCTTCAAATCCTAATTCCGAGGTCGTTTACTCAAAAATCTAATCTTAGTCAATTCTTCCAACTTAAGGTTTCCGAAATGAAAATTCTCTTTCCAAATTGACTCCGAACTTTTTGAAATTCAATTCCGACCACACGTATGAGTCATAATAGGTGAAATGAAGTTGATCATGGTCTCAAACTACTAAACGACACGCTAGAGCTCAAAATGACCGATTGGGTCGTTACAATTGAATATAAGTTGCTAATGGAACGTGAATCCAACTGGGATAAAAAAATTGCATTAAAAGTCTACTGGATCCCCCCTCGTCCTAGTTGGTACAAAATGAACATTGATGGAGCCTTCAATAGGAATGATCAACTGGTGGCTTAGGAGGAATCTTTAGAAATCAAAATGGAGATTGGACCTTAGGGTTCACTTCAAAAATAAACTCAAGAGCCCCAATCAACTCAAAACTCATGGCCACTACCAAGGACTTTGTATTGCTAAGGAAAAGAAATTATTTCCGTTGGAAATAGAGATTTATGCTACACAGGTAATTAAATTCATCAAAGAAGGATGCAAAACTTATGACTCGATTATTTACTTGTTCATGTTGCTTCTTTCACAAATGGACACAGTGGTGATGCACCATAATTTCAGAGAAGGAAATGAAGTAGCCTACATCCTGGCAAAGCATGCAGGAACCCTTTCTACCTTTAATAATATTGAACTTTTATTTTTGCCTCCGCCCTTTGTATGAGCAGAATGCTGGCAGACGTTTATGTAAAGACTATCTCTATTACTACCTATAGTCAGCTAGCAAAAATTGGTTATCAATATGTCATGCATGGTTATCATCATCTACTAATGATCCCTAGGATCAGACCTATTGTAACCCCTAGTTCTGTTTCTATGAAATAAATGTCCAGTTAATAAATAGAAAATCTTATACTAAGTAAAATAATAAACATAAAATGTAGTGGTATGTTCTTAACAAATTCAATAATTGACAACATGATTATTCTATTTATAATGTTAATGAATTTAAATTACATTCTATAGTAACTTTATTCAGATTATAGGTAATACAACTAGATTTAAAAAATATTTACATAATATAAAAAGGTACTATTACATAGTAGAGTTATTAAAAATATCAAGCGCAAAATAGACACGGTGTAAGATATAAGGGGGAGAATGACTATTGTTAAAAGTTGGAGATGGATATTGATTTTTATAGAAACCTTGAGGCGTCTAAATAATCTATTTAAATTTGCTTAAAGGGAATTATAGTTTGCAGTTTGTTAGAAATAAAGTCTTAATTCTCCCAATCTTCATTTCCCCCTTTGGTCCGCTTCACGGTCTCTGACGTCGTCGTCGTCTTCTTCAGCAAAGGTACCTACCTGTAGTCTTTAACTAATCTATTGATGTTATTTATTATTTTGAGTTATGAGAACAAATATATTAGGCATTGAATTTTTTGGATTCCAGCTGATTTCCACCATTTTTACTTTGAGGAATATGTCTTAATTTTGAATTTTTGGGATTCGCGATGTTTGCTTGTATAGCTTTTGCTCAATTTCATCTGAAAGTTTGTCTCTTTTGTTCCTCTCAAAATCTGAATTGCGTGCTGTTGCTTTTTGTGTGATTTTACTGTTTTTGTGGTTCATATTTTTTTGAGTTTGTACTTAGAAATGCAAAGGAATGATGAAAAAGGCCTGTACTTATCTCAGACTAATGCTTGCTGAATTCCTCTTTATCTGCTTGTTTTTTTTAAGGAAAATTAATGACTTTTCCAGATAAAATGCCTATTTAGGTGTATTATGAGCATAAAGTGTTTCATAAAACTGAGTAGTATAAGGGTGTGTCCGCTCGCAAAATTAACAAGCTACCTACCTTAAGTTTTAGGTTACTACGATGTTACTTGCATATATTTTTTATATGATCTGATTTGTCGCCCTTAAAATCAAATTCCGTCAAATTTGGAGCTTGAATCTTGACTTGTTCTAGATTCGTCAACTTCCATAAGGTCATATCCTTAGAGTTTTTCGCTCACAATCTCTATATTTTTCAGCTCATAGCAACATGATAGATATAATTCTGAAATGTTTGAGTACTTAGAGAATATGTCTTGAAATTGTTGCTCTGTGGTGCTGGTATGGCCGAGTTTGAGTGTTTCTAATGTGTTGTCAGCATCCACAATTGCAATTTTGCAAGGAGAAAGATTGTCCTCACTTCCCTCGCTCAACTGCCTCATTCCTAGATATGCAAAGTATCGAATATTTGGAGCCCGGACTATCAAGCATTTGAGTTTGCCCAATACAACAACCAAATTCTCCAGATGTACTAGGCCAAAAACATGTAATTTGTTCATACCCTCGCAATTAACTAGTTGTAGAGTCCTGATGAATGGGCATCTAGCGAGAACTCTTTGCAATTGGTCTTCTAAGATATGGACACTCCGTAAATGGAGGATTTTTAGATTATAGAGTGTTATGATTTTAGTTGTGCTAATATCAAATTCAAACTTGCACCTCTCTAGTGTCAATGTTGTGAGCTCTCTAGCTGCATAAATAGCATCAGGTAAACTATAGTACGTGTCAAAATTTGTAGGGTGAAGCTCCAGGACTTTGACATTAAGTTTAACCACCAAATCAATCCAACGATCTATATGAGAAGCCAATTTTGATGATCTATACATGTAACGTCGAATTGTTCATGACGTAAGTTTTGTTCAACATGGGGTCGTGAAGATTGATCAACATAATTGACAAATTCTTCTAAGGACATACATCTATGGCTGTTTCCATATCGTACTTGACTGAGTATCAGATTAGGTCGTGAAATCCAAACATTGTGCCATCTCTTAGACAAGACACAAGTTCGAGCAGCCTCTTCTTGGATAATTTCAGTCTGACATAAGATGTTATGAATGATATGAACAGGTAACTCTGATATTCTATCTTCGCCAAGAACTCCACTTGCTTCCATCTTTAATGTGTAGAACTCCAGTCTGGCCTACGTACCCTTTTGTGGTTTCTGTATAACTGACCAGCTGCCGGTTTTTTTGTGTTTTCTGCAATAAGAAAGGAAGACACCTTAATTTAAAGATCAGTCGAGTATTTCATATTCCTGGTGGGAATTGTTCATAATTTTAATTTCCTTTCCTTTTCAAACAGGGAATTAACTAGGATATCATACAGAAAGTTTTCCTGTCCGTACTTGTAAATTTTGGAGAGTGGGGCTTTATTTAATGTCAACAAACTAATGCAAAGGAGGGCTATTTCCTTTATACTTCTGAATCCGTCTTTCACTAAATTAAGGAAGAAAAAAAATCCTACTGTGAAATTAATGTTCATATAACTTGGATTGTTTGTATTTCCCTACCGAGTTTATTGGTCAAAAGATATGATAGGGGGCGGGTCGATAACTTTAATGTGTTTGTACTCTATACCGGAGATACCATTGCAGACACATTTTCTACTTCGTGTGTACCCGTAAAACGGTACAGTTGAATTCGTATATTGATTTATAGGCACGTGAATTAATTTGATTCAAGAATGTAAAATAACTAAGAATAGAAATAACTTGATTAGGTAAACTTAAAGAAAATACAAGTCTGACTGTGGGATGAGCTTCTCCGGAAGCAATAATAAGAACAATATGCCGAGCACAAAGAGAAAATAGTGTTAATAAAATAAGAGCAGGTTTTGCCTTTTTTTGCGTACAGTTGTTTCATGCCCTATAATGAATACAAATTCTTTTATTTATAGCTCAATTCAGGGAGACAAGATTCTCGAGTCAAACTCTATAAAACCTCTCATATCTTACTTGTTTTTACTTTCACGTGTCAACTCATCAAGCATCCACCTGTCGTTCATCAATTTTACCCCATACACTCTGCAGAGTTGAGGTGAGCTGTCCACTTGTTCTCGGATGATAGATGCTCTATGACTGTATTGTGAGTGAAAAATTAAAGTTAATTTTTTGGTAGAGAAAAAAATTATAGATATTTAGAAGAGATTCTAGAATGATCTAGTGTAGTACTTGGACATTTATCGTGAACAAATATTTAGATATTCTTGGGTGCTGCTAGACGATACACAGTTATCTAGAATCATTTATAGGCAAGTATGAATAGAGAAGATACAGTTATCTAGAATCATTCATAGACAAGTACAAATATTATGACACATTTAATTGAGTGAAGAAAAGGAAAAGGAAAGGTACAGGTCATGAAAATATTAACCATTGTTATGTGTAATAACATGTATTGAGCATGGGAAATTGTTTGGCTGATGATCGTAACAAAGGAAAATTATACTGCCTTATTACATCATTGCAAATTTGCAGCACCTATTGCAAGTCCAGAATGATGCAAGTATAAAGGAAACTTCTAATTATGGAGAGGATAGTTCAAAGAACAGGACAAATTGCTGAATTTCTTCAAGTCTTAAAAATACCAGAAGCTACACTGAAGCAAAAGGCTACACTTAGATGGTCGAATGAGGGGACACAAACACTGCATTTTTTCATAGTGTTATTAAAGATAAAAGAGGGAAACTCAACAAAAACAAGGCAGCCTGGTGCACAAAGCATCATGCATTCACGCACCACCGCACCCCAAGGGGTGCTCTCTACCATAATGCAAAGCATTAGTGGTTGTTTCCATAGCTTGAACCGTATAGGTCACAGGAGACAATTTGTTGTTCTAAGGCTCTGCTCCAAATAGAAGAGGTAACATTGTTATCAAACTTGACAATGGCCAAGGCCTAAGACAGGGCGGACTAGACATTCTCAGGAAGCTTGGGTTTAGTGATATATGGCTTGACATGGCGTTCAGACTCATCTCCGATTATCCAATAATTGGTACTCAGTTATTGTCAATGGTGCAAGATATGGATTCTTCAAATCACTAAAGGGCCTCGACCCCTTTTCTCCTTCTTAGGAAAATTTAAATTGAGTTTAATAAGTTCAACTGATTTACTGCTTTCAGAATCATGAATATATATAATAGACCATACTAAGACAAAATGTTGAATGTATCTGTGGCTCTTCAGACAATCATACCAAGCTTGTTATTACCATTTGAACACAAAAGTAGTCACTTGATCAAACAGAGACGTGGACTTTAACCAACTTTACCAAATGGCGTCCATTTCCTTCTCAATTTTTTGCTTAGTGACTTACTTTCAATTGACGCTGCCAGTAGGAACGCTTGATTTTGGTATTATCTGGGCATCCTATTAAGGTAGGAGTAGCACCTGTGTATTTGAAACAAAACCATAAGATATAGAGAATAGGCTAATGATTATAGGACAACCAATCAAAATTAAGCAAATGCCTATTGCATGTTTATGTTTTAGATTTAACGTATTTCGACATGTTGTAACAAGTTACCTACCTTATGTTTTAGGTCACTAATTCCAATTTTACCTGCATGTATATTTTGTATGATCATATTGTATAACATTCAAAGTTAAACTCTTATATCTGGATATCTACAAATTTTGAAAGGATTTTACTAGTTTTGAAAGGATTTCAATAAAGCAAGAAATTACCTGGAGTAGTTTGCTATTTGTACTTGGAAGTATCGACATACTCCTGGGATACATGTCCATTAAATATTCTATGAATGATTCAAGATGCAATATAGGTCTAATGAGTAACCTGACTTCATCAACACTTGGGGGAATGACAATTTCTTTTGGATCTTCATATATAAGGATGGCTTTACTCTGCAATATTATTGTCAATGTCATAGATAGCTTAAACCAAATTCAAGAAGTAATGCATTAAATAGTTTTTATTTTACCATCCATACATTAGGAAAAAAAAGTGAATGTTTTTACCTTTTGGGAAAATATTGCTAATATAAGACCTTTAGAATAGTCGAACTTTTGCGAGGAACGTTGAAGGGCATTTTGTCACCCTCAAAAACAAATTCCGTCAAATTTGGAGCTTGAATCTTGACTTGTTTCAGATTTCTCGACTTCGACAAGGTCAACTTCTTGAGTTTTTCCAGAAACAATCTCTATATTTTTCAGCTCATAGCAACTTTCTAGATCCAATTCTGAAATGTTTGAGTGCTTAGAGAACATGTCTTGAAACCGTTGCTCTGTAATGGCATCCGAGAGTTTGAGTGTTTCTAGCGTATTGTAAGCATCCACATTTGCAATTTTGCAAGGAACAAGATTTTCCTCACTTCCCTCGCTTAACTGTGCCATCCCTCCACATCCAAAGTATCGAAGATTTAGAGTCTGGACTATCAAGCTTTTGAGTCTGTCCAATACACCCAATACAACCACCAAATTCTCCAGATGTACTAAGCTAAAAACATATAACTTGTTTATACCCTTGCAATTAATTAGTTGTAGAGTCCTAATTAATGGGCATCTGGCGAAAACTGTTTGTAATTGGTCTTCTAATATATGGACTCTCCGCAAATCAAGGATTTTTAGATCACAGAATGTTATGATGTTAGTTGTGCTTATATGAAATTCAAACTTACACCTCTCTAGTTTCAATGTTTTGCATAAAGAGCATCAGGTAAACTATAGTAGTACGTATCAAAATTCCAACTGTCAAGCTCTAGCACTTTGACGTTAAGTTTAACCACAAAATCAATCCAACGATCTATATGAAAAGCTAATTTTTTGTGATGATATGCACATGTAATGCTGAATTGCTCAAGACATAATTTTTTTCAACATGGGGTCGTAGGGACTGATCAACATACTTGACAAAATTTTCCCAAGACATATAATAGTGGTTTCGTTCTTGATTGAGTACCAGATTAGGTCGTGAAATCAAATTGTACCATCTCTTGGATAAGACACAAGTTTGAGCCGCCTCTTTCAGGGTAATTCCAGTCTCGTATAAGATATGATGAATGATTTGCACAGGCAACTATGATAGTCTATCCTCGCCACAAACTTTTTTTGCCTCCGTTGTCTTAAGCAGGTAATGCTAGCCTACGTATGATCTTTGTGGTCTCTATATAACTTACCGGCTGCATATTTTGTGGGGAAAACTGTATTTAAATAGAAGTCCACCTTATGTGATGAGGGTTTGTCGGAGAATAGCCGTTTGGAGGCATTGTTTAAAGAATAACCGATTATTATAAAGTATTTATTGTTTAGTCATTTAAGAAACAAATACAGATCTGGAGATCAAAGGTGAAAATCAAAGGGTCGTTATTGACGAGCGAGTGAAAATCATTCTTGTATGTTGTTAGTGAGCGTGTCAAAATTAACCCTTGTTTGTTGTTGGTGAGCGAGTCAAAATTAATCTTGTACACATTGGTGGTGAATGCGCAAAACCACAAAAGTTGTACTCAACTCAAGGGGACTAGATTAGGCATTGCGTTGATGATCCGAACTAATGTACAAATTCCAAGCGTCATTTACTTACTACACTTTAATTCACTCATTTACAATAAAGCTTATCTAGCGAATTAAGTGTGCAGAATTGTCTCTACAAGATTCAAGTATTTGTAGAAAGAGGTCCATTTTCTCTCATAATGTAAACAAAAAATGGCAAATCCATTGTCTCTAAAATTGCAGCAGTAAATGGTTCTCCATTGACATCCATTAAAAAGTTTCGAAATGTAATATTTGAATTTACAAATTTGTTATTTGTTTGGATTGGATTTTCTTGCAAATGATGGAGAATATACCATGTAGCTTTATATCTCAATTTTGAGAGAAATTTATTAAATTTAGAGTGGGTTTTACGTAAATTTTAAATTGAAACTCGAAGAAAACGAAGTTACAGAAATTGTATGATAAATATATCACAACTGTTTTAGAATGTGATATCCAAATGGAAAACTTAACCATTGTATGCTGGATAGGAGAAATAATTGCCTACTCATTATATGTTGAACTAATTTGTTGCAGTTAACCATGGTTTCACGTGGAGATTTTAAATAGAGATTTATAATTATGTGGATAAAATGGAGAGGAAAGTTCAAAGAACAGGACAAGATTGGATAATAGATTAATAATGCTGAAAATACAAGAAGCTATACTGAAGCAACCAGGCTAGAGTTAGATGATCGGCTGAGGGGGATGGAAACTCAACAAAAAAAGGACAGCCTAGTGCATAAAGTATCCGCTTTCCCACGGTCCCGTTTAGGGGTGTTCATGGATCGGTTTTTTCCCTTAAAAAAAATCAAACCAAGTAAGTCGGTTTTTAAAATGTTGGAACCAAATCAAACCAATTAAGTCGGTTTTTTAGCGATTCGGTTATTTATCGATTTTTCTTAAATATGAGACATACACTACCAAACACATATTCCGGCGACTACATTTTCAACGTAACACTATCAAACTAATTGCTCTTTGAGAAATCTATCATTTACCATGATATATTGATGATAATTGAATAAAGTAGGGATGAACAATTTAAGTACTCAATTAAAAATCGATTATTTTTAACATGAAATATAATTCTTGTACTTAGTAAAAGCAAACTACCATTCAAACTAGAATGTAAAGGCAAATAATTAGATTATTGTAATAGCAAAGAACTAGACTTAAAATACAAACGACTAATATGTACCACAACATTTTAGAAACTTTATATAAAAATGTACATATATGTATAGATGTAATAATAAATTTAAATAACTACTTATAGTCGGTTTGGTTCGATTGTTTTCGGTTAATTTTTTTTACTAAAACCAAAACCAAACCAAATTTGATCGGTTTTTAAAATTCAAAACCAAAACCAAACCAAACCTAAAAAGTATCGGTTTTTTCTATCGGTTTGGTTCGGTTTTTCGGGTTTTTATGAACACCCCTAGTCCCGTTAAGCGTCGCACCTCAAGTGGTGTGATGTTTATACTAATGTAAGTATTAGTGACTGTTTCCATGGCTTGAACCCGTGACCTATAAGTCACATGGAGACAACTTTTCCGTTGCTCCAAGGCTCCGCTTCAAAAGAATGAAACTCAACATTCTTTTAAAAAGGATTCTAGCTTGGACAAAAGGGATAATATCTCAAGTGCTGCTGCTCAATTTTTTCAGAAGATGTTCTCACACAGGAAGCTTGTATCTCAAATACTGATGTATCTGTGGCTCACATGGTCTCACATGGTCTTGGGATCAACTGTCATTAAATCATGTATGAATGATTCAAGATGAGGTCTAAATAGTATCCTGACTTTACTAAATGGAGGAACAACAATTTCTTTTGGATCTTCATATATAAAGATGGTTTCAGTCTGCAATATTGTCAATGACATGGCTTTAACCAAATTCAAGAAGTAAGACAAACAACTAAAATTTTATTTTGAGACTCATGGAGAAAAAAAAATTGAGAACACTTACCTTCTCGCAAAATATTGCTAATATAAGACCTTTAGAATAGTTGAACTGTTGAACAAAGTGAGGAAGGTCGGAGGGTATATTTCCACCCTTAAATTCAAATTCCAACAAATGAGCTTGAATCATGACTTTTTCTAGATTCCACAACTTCGATAATTTCGCTCACAATCTCTATCTTTTTTAGCTCATAGCAACTTGTTAGGTTCAATTTTGAAATCATCGAGTGCTTAGAGAACATGTCTTGAAATTGTTACTCTGTGATGGCACCCCAGAGTTTGAGTGTTTCTAAAGTATTGCAAGCATCCAACATTGCAATTTTTCAAGGAACGAGATTGTCCTCATTTTCTCTCGGTGAACTGCTTCCCTTTATATAAAAAGTATCAAAGATTCGGAGCCTGGACTATCAAACTTTTGAGTTTGCACAAAACAACCACCAAATTTTCCAAATGTACTAGGCCAAAAACATGTACATTATTTATACCCTCGCAATTAACTAGTTGTAGAGTCCTCATGAATGGGCATCTAGTGATAACTCTTTGTAATTGGTCTTCTAAGATATGGACACTCCATAATTTAAGATTTTCAAGATTACATAATGTTATGATGTTAGTTGTGCTAATATCAAATTCAAACTTGCACCTCTCTAGTTTCAACATTTTAAGCTCTCTAGCTGCATAAATAGCATCATGTAAACTATAGTATGCATCGAAATTCCAACAGTGAAGCTCTAGCACTTTGACGTTAAGTTTATCTACCAAATCATTCCAACGATCTATATGAGAAGCCAATTTTTGATGATATGTACATGTAAGGCCGAATTGTTCAAGACGTAAGTTTTGTTCCACATGGGGTCGTAAAGATTGATCAACATAATTGGCAAATTCTTCTAAGGGCATACATCTATGGCCATTTCCATATCGTTCTTGACTGAGTATCAGATTAGGTCGTGAAGTCCAAAAATTGTGCCATCTTTTAGACAAGACACAAGTTCGAACAGCCTCTCCTGGAGTAATTTCAGTCTGGCATAAGATGTGATGAATGATATGAATCATATCCTATCCTCGCCGGGAACTCGTGTAGCCTCCATCACTATTAATAATGGTAGCCTACGTACCCTTTTGTGGTCTCTAAATAATTGACAAGCTGCTTGTTTTGTGTGTTTTCTGCTATAAGGGAAAGAAAGACACCTTTTCTTAAAAGGGTTGACTTATTTCACATTCCTAGTGAGAATTGGTCACAGCTTGGATATAATTTCTTTTCCTTCTCAAACAGGGAAACTAAACAAACTAATGCAAAGGGCCATGTACGTAATACTTTTGAATCATAGTTTTCAATAAATTAAATGAAAAATATTCCTACTGCTAAAAACAATGGGGATAATGTTGTAATAACTTAAATTAATGTATTTCCCTATGTTAGTTGTCAAGTGGTCACTTATTTTACTTCACCTCAATTAGTGTCGGAGAGAAATCGAAGATGAGGGAATATGAAAGGAAATAATGAAAATAAAGGGGATATGTTGAGAATAAAACCACCAACAGAAATATAATTCATGACAATAAAAGCGGAATAATAATGTAGCACTTAGATACGGTAATTAATAAAGTGACAACGACACAAAGATTTTAACGTGGAAAATCCTTATGTGAATAAGGAATGACCAAAATTATCAGAAAAATTCACTCCAATTGCGAAGATAGTGAAACAACACCCAAGACTTCACCAACTCAAAAAATCCCAAAGCCCACGCAACTACATATATTCATGCTAAGTCCTTCAAGCTCCAGTCATACCCAAGATTTTCCTTCACTTCAACCTTTTGAAAAAGAGGGTATAAGCCATGCTCCAAAATTCCCCAAGAAAAATATAGTGCTACCTATTGGAGAAAAACCCCTAACAAGTGATATTGAGGCAACAATGAACTGGCAATAAGAAATTTTACACTTTGTAGGTCCGAGCAAAATACTTCAAAGATCACTACAACACTTAAAAAGAAATAACCCACTTTTGATATTCTCACTTCACTATAATATTCGCACATTCTCTATTTTTCTCACAGACTATTTTCTTATACCCTGTCTATGATTCCTCACTCTTTCTTTCTCTCTTTGTTGGTGTGTAGAAATGAGAGTCGACGCTCTCCTTTTATACTGTTGAGCGCCTACCATATTTGACAATTTGCAGATTTGCAAATCAAATAAGTCATAATGAATCTGACACTTTTCCTTCCTTTTTTTTTATTTTTTTATTTATGAGGATGGATCCCACAAATCTCCCCCTCCAGACCCATTCACCTGAAGGAGGTAACACCAGATTTCTAGCTTGAGTGCATGCCGACAAGTTCTTTACACAATTCGAACTTGTCTCTTGGTACCACCTTGGTCAGCATATCTACAAGATTCTCACTTGTAGAAATCTTCAAGACTTTTAGAGATTCATTCTCTACCATTTCTCGAATCCAGTGATATCTCACGTCGATGTGTTTGGTCCTTGCATGGTACATGGAGTTCGTGCTAAGATCTATTGCAATTTGACTGTCACAATAGACGACATACTCTTTCTGATGCAATCCATGCTCTTGAAGGAACCGTTTCAACCATATCATCCCATTGCCAGCTTCAGTAACGACAATACACTCCGCTTCAGTTGTAGAGAGTGCGACACACTTCTGCAACCTCGACTGCCATGATATAGCTCCCCCTGAAAATGTAACAAATATCAAGTAATGGATTTTCTACTATCAATGTCACCTGCCATATCAACATCTGCATAGCCCTTAAAGATTGGATTAGATCCTCCAAACCACAAACAATCTCCCACGGTATCTCTCAGGTACTTGAGTATCCACTTGAATGCTTCAGGGGAAAATTTTCAAGAAACCTACTGAGAGCACCAACTGTGTGAGCAATATCAGGTCTAGTGCATATCATTGAATATATCAAACTTCCGACGGTAGAGGAATAAAGAAATTTGATCATGCTTTCCTTTTCCTCCATTGTTGTAGGACACATATTCTTGCTTAACTTCATATTGAAACATTCTCGTACACATTCAATGTACTTCTCCTGAGACAGCCACGACTTTCTGCTTATTCTCTCTTGAATTATCTTCATATCCAGAATTTGTTGTGATGGGCCCAAGTCCTTCATATCAAATGAGTGGGAAAAATCTTCCTTCAACTCTGCGATCAACTTCTTGTCTTTTTCTACAATTAACATGTTGTCTACATACAATAACAAAATAATAAAATTATTGTCAGAAAAACTTTTGAAGTACACACGTGGATTAGAATATGTTTGTGTGTATGTTTGACTTTTCATGAATGAGTCAAACTTCTTGTACCACTCTCTTGGTGTCTGCTTCAACCCATAAAGACTCTTATTCAGTTTGCACACCATGTATTTCCTTTCAGCTACTTCAAATCCTTCTAGCTACTCCATATAAATCTCCTCTTCCAAATCTCCATGAAGAAATGCAGTTCAACTGCTCCACTTCAAGATCTAGGCTAGCTGCTGCTAAGCTCAAAATTGTTCGAATAGAAGTCATTTTGACAACAGGTGATAAAATATTGTCAAACTCAATACCTTTCTTCTGTTCGAATCCTTTTACCACCAATTGAGCTCTGTATCTGACCAACTTGTCATTTCCATCTTTCTTGTGTTTAAAGACCCATTGGCATTTGAGTGGTCTTTTACCCTTTGGAAATTCAACCAGCTTGTGCGTGCCTTTTTTCTGCAGAGATTCCATCTCCTCTTTCATGACTTTCATCCAATAGTTCTTTTCTGGATGGGACAACACCTCCTTAATTTGGCTCCCCTTCATCACTGATGAGGACATACTCTCGGGGGGAGGCGTACCTGCATGACTCTACCCTTGGCCTCTCTGATCTCCTCACAGGATGAGGTTGTCCTTCTTCCTGAGTTGGGGTACTCCACTTGCTCGGCATCATTATTAAGTTTCTCCCCCTACTGGGCAACCTCGTCGATCGTACTTTCTGCACTTGTGGGATAGTTAGAAGAAGAAGGAATGGTAACAAGGTTATAAGGGATTATACCATTCTTTGTCTTCTTTGACTGGTAATCTACTGTTCCAACTTCACTTTCTCGGAAGACAATATCTTTGCTTCAGATGACCTTCTTCTTTATAGGATCCCACAATCTGTACCCGAACTCTTCATCTCCATATCCGATAAATATGCTGGGAATGGATTTATCATCGAGCTTTGTTCTCTATTCCTTTGGTACATGGCAAAGATTTGCAACCGAACACCTTTATATGTGAGTAGGACACCTCCTTGTTGTTCCAAACTCTCTCTGGGATGTCAAACTCCAATGGAACATATGGACTCCTATTGATCGGGTAACAGGCTGTCTGAACAGCTTCACCCCTAATGACTTAGGCAGTTTAGCCATTCTGAGCATGCTTCTCACCTTCTCAACAATGGTACGATTCATTCCCTCAACTACACCATTGTGTTGTGGGGTTTCAGGAATTGTCTTTTCATGTCTGATCCCTTGGTTCGAAGAATACTCTTCAAATTTCCTTGAAGTGTACTCACCTCAATTGTCACTTCGGAGACGCTTTAACTTTTGTCTTGTCTCCCTTTTCATCAGAGCATGAAGCTTCTGGAAAACTTGAAACACCTGATCTTTGGGTTTCAAAATACAAACCCACAATTTTCGTGAATCATCATCAATAAAAGTAATAAAATATTAGTTATCTCCCATCGATTCAATTTTTATTGGAACACAAACATGAGAATATCCCAAATCAAGTATATTCAATTTTCTTTCAGACGATGTCTGAAATGAGACTCTATGTTGCTTACCAAATAAACAATAATCACAAGGTTTTACCTTTGTAACTTGTCGCGCCCCCTCCTTTCCTCGCGGAGATCGGGTTTATGACATTCGATTGGGACAACTCTTTCCTTTTCGGAAAGGGGTTTGTGTTTTCTAGAGTTGCCACCTAATGATTTTTAAAGGTGCATTAGGACACCAAAGGGGTTCATTTACAACTACGTTGCTAACCAGAGATAGGTTAAGGGCTTGAAATTATCCTAAGGGGAAGGTGTTAGGCACCCCTCAGGATCCACAAGTATGGTTCCCGGCCAAACAACTTTTGTGAATTTGTACAGCTTAGCAAACAAACAAATAGGGGCTCAAATAAGAGGGGATTTAAGTCTTAAGCATGCAGATGTTTGAAAAAAATAGTAAAGAAGGTTAGATTTTGAAAGGATTACGATCTAAGCACATAAAGGGTATCCTAGGTTTATAACAATATGGATCACATCAGTACAATACCCGGTAATCACTCCTCAAAGAGGGGCTACACGTGGTATTAGCGCACCGGTCATCATATCCACATTCTACCCTTTCCCACCCCGTGAAGGTACTTAAAATGCGTGTTGGTCACGAACTCTATTGCGTGCTGTTACCCGCCCCTTCCTATTAGTCCCGGAGGAGGTTAGGACTACTATCCTAAGAGGGAGGTACTAAGCAGTCCCTCGGGTTTAAAAGGTAAAATTCTAGGGCGGCAGACAAAAGCATATAGGACTGCAGTTAATGGAAACATATAAAGGCAAGTAAAGTCTCAAGTTTACCTCCACAAGTAATACAATTAGACAGCACGACTCAAACACAGTTAAGGGCAGTATTTAAATTCAGAATCCTAAGACATGGTGTCTAGGTGATCTCAGAAAATAAACAGATATGCAGGCCTATTTTTATTATTCAGAAAGGTGTCCTAATCAATTTACCTACTGATTTGAAACCTTTTAAGCATTGAGCGACATATACAGGAAGGCGGATTCTCATTTTTGACAAATTAATCACCTAAGGCTTGTCTAGGTGTGAGATAGTATATACCAATTACCAGAATTACTTAGAGGACGACTGCTCAACATTGTATTACCTAGAACATGTTGTCCTACAGACTTGTTATCAGTTGATTAAGAGAATTAAATGCAATTGTTTTTATCAGTAATTAGGCTAGGTGTGCCTAAACGAATGAGATGCAATCCTAAGGACATGGTATCTAATGCACAAAGATGCAGAATGATGCAGAATCAGAAGCCTAAACAAGATCTAAGTGCACAAACATTTCAGTGTTTTGACATGCTTTCAGGATATGCAAAAGTGACAGGTTTATTCGATGTTTACCTAGAACATGATTTATATGTGTAACATGGTAAAGCATGATGGCACATTGTGTTAACACTCTTGTTTTAAGGCAAGATTCAGATTATGTTTTCAGAATGCATAGATAGAATCACACAATAGCAGTTTTTCCATTGTTATTACTGAACAGGATTTCCTAAGTGATATAACAATATTGCAGTAAAGTGCTGAAACAATGTTTATAAAAATCCTAAAGAGCATGATTTCTAATGCATGATATGCTTTGCACATGTTAGTCCTAAACATGATTATTCTATTGCGCACATAGGAAATGTAAACCTAAGAGTGTGGTTTCTACCCTTTTAGATCTATATCATGCATAGTTACCCCTTCTCTTTTTACTATCCATTCCCCAAGAGTTGTTTACAAATTATTACAGGCCAATGAATGAATTATAGAAATAGAAAATCAAGAAGCTACTCTATAGGGAGCCTTAAATTAGGCCCAGATTTCCCAAAGCCTCCAATGGCCTCGTGTGCCTCAGTTCCATAGATAAATCAGAGTCTAGATGCATCAAAGTTCCCTGAGGACCTCAAGGATCCCGGGCAGTGCTTACACCTAGACTTAGTAACCAAGAATTGAACAAGTGCAGTGTGGAAGTGCCAGCCTCAGTGTGTCAGAGTTCAGAGGTCAGAGGGAGCTCAAGGGTCCCAAAGCAGTGTTCACACTGAGGGGGCAGAACTTAAGGGTCTAAGAATAAAGTGACGTGCAGGAGGTGATTTGAAAAGAATTGAGTTAAGAAAGCATTTCCGAAAATAGTTTTTTTGAAATAGGTTTACATATCAGTAAGTGAGGGGCTTAGGAAAATATTTTTGAAAAGAACAGGGGATAACCAACACCAAACAGTACACAGAACATAAAGAGACTACCACAAACAAGGAGGCAGGGATTGGGGACACATAGGCCGTACATAGAAATAGGTTTGTATATAAGTCAACATTAGAGAAGTACTAAAGTATCACAGGCCTGTACAAACACCTAAACAGTCACTGACATAGTTTGTCACAAAGAGTTCATGCCAAGAACTTAATAGAAACAGATTGAGGGAGTACCAACGAGGACAGCACATGACAAACATAGTTGCACATAGGTTTAAGAATAGGTTCAGGGTATAGCATAGAGACTAAGTAACATGTGGTGCATGTTGTAGTATACTAGGAATTGAAGAACACATAAGTGAAGCAGAATCATGTTGAAACATGCAGGGGTGGGTAGTAACATGTTGAGCATGGTATACAGACTAATTGCAAGTAGAACAACTAAACCATAAGTAGAAGCAGATTAAAAACAAGATGAATCGAAATACCCAAAGAAACATATTGTTTTGAAGCTTTAAACATAAATTGAAGACATACCAGTTGGAAGATAACAAGTACACAATGAAGAATAGGCAAATAGAATAACCAGTCTTGGCGTGCAGCCAACTAGTAATAGTAGCAAGTAATCAAGAGAAGAACAGTAGAGAGTATATGTGTAAGAGAGAGAGTTGAACAGTGTGTATGTTCGTGTGTGTGTTAGTGAAAGACTAGAGTTCTTATAGTTGAAAAACGGGTAGTAAAAAAAGGTAAGAATCATAGTAGCATAGTAATTAAGGAACTCAGAATCAATCCATCAGAAAAGCACGGCAAGTACTCCCTTAAGTTAAGGGATTTTAATTCAAACGGTAAGAACCAGTAGCATATAAGGCAATAAAGAATCAGTACGTGACTAATAAATAAGGAATCAAAGTTCATTAAGCATATCGCAGTCAATTAGGACTAAATTCAAAAACTTCAACTAAGGAAAGGGCTCCAAAAAAAATAAAGTACTACAACAAATAAGGTAATGGAATCAATTAGTTTAAATAGACGAGTAGAATTCTAGGGTTTTAAAAGAATCCTCTCAATCAGACCATCAAATAAGGAAATCAGAATCAGTCAAGAGAGAGTCATGATTCCATGCTTCAACATATATATAGAGAAGAGCAAACATGCAGGGTCAAGGCAGGGTCAGCAATATCGACAGAAGGAGGCAAGAGATGAACAAACAGGAATGAATACAATCACATAAGTAAACTAAAGACTCAATAAACACAAGTATGGTAACCACAGAAACTTAACAAGAATCGAGTAGTCATGCTAACACATAGCACCAAAACAAAGAAGACCTAAATTTAGGGCTTTTAACAGAGGCGAGTTGAAAAAGCATTAAGAACATAGAATCATTCGAGATATGCAAGGAAAAGGTTTAAACATAAAGAAAAGTCAGTTTAAACGAGTGTAAAAGAAATTTCGAGAAACCCTAACTTTAAAGAAAGTAAAACGGTTTAAAGCCAATGATTTTTTAAGGAGAGGTTTGGGAATTAGTGTAGAACATAGAAAGAAACATACTTGAATCTTAAAAAAAAATAGCACGGATCTAAGAGATTAAACAAAAGTTAGGGTTTCAACGGAAACCCAAATAGAAACGGAAGAACCTGTTGTAAACCTCAAGGATCATAACAAATATGGTGTGATTTTTCCCAAAATCACATCTGAGAAGCTATGAACAAAGAAAACAGAAACCCTAGACGCAAGTCGGCATGTCCCAGGGCCCTTGAAGGCCTCAGAGATGATGAGCAAGGTGAGGGGGAACCATTGGAGGTTTAGGGTTGAAAGGTGGTTGCCGGAGATGGTCAGAGAGGGAGGCGGCGATTAAGGTGGCTAGAGTTAGGTTGAGAGAAGAGAAGAGAAGTGACGAGAGCATATGAAGGCGGCGGGGGTTTGGGAATGAATCAGGGTTAGGGGTCTTTAGGAATTAAAAAGGAAAGGGTTTATTTGGACCGTTGATCTGGGAGATCAGCGGTCAGGATTAGACCGGGTAAAAGGGTTCCGGGTTTGGGTAGGAGTTTATAGGATCTGGGTCGGGTAATTGGGTAGGAAATTGATTTAGGAGTGGGCTCAATTTGGGCTATAATTGAAATCCAAATTTGGCTATGTTTTAAATAGCCAATTTCCCTATTTTAATTTTAATAAAATAATAAATAGTTTTTTGAAAACAATTTCTCTATGAAAAAATGATTAAAAATGTATAATTATTATCTTAAGAATATAGAGGCCAATTTTACATGTATAAGACATAATTATATATTAAAATGGGCTAATATTGCAATTATATTAAATTTAGCTTGAAAAATACCAAATGTAATTATAAAAATGCATAAAAATTATATCAATTACATTTTGGTGTAAGTAGAGAAGTTGAATGAATAAATCATCATAACAATAATTTTGGAAATAATTATTGCAGATTTTATGAATAAAAAGGGGAGAAAACAAATCCATTTAAACCCTTAAAATTATGGGAAAATTATAAAACCCTTGTGTATGCTTATTTATGCATATATATGCTATTTTGAAGGTATTATGCATATTAAAAAATATGGAAAAAATTGGGTATCAACAGTTGTCCCTCTTTACCCGGGAAGGATGAAAGAATTGTCGGGTAAAGATATGATGGCCAATTTTGGTTTGAAAAGATTTAGGTCGCGCCCTGGTTTCTGAGCTGCCTACATATCCCTAGTTTTACAAGAATCAGGTCGTATGTAGTTCAAGAGTCATCGGCGAACTATACCGATGAAATGTTACAATAATGGACGCAACATATAGGGTTGGATGAATAAAAGATTTATGTGAATGGTTAGGAAAACCGGAGCGGGACTGCTCCTGCTAGGATAGCCATTGCTCGCCGGATTACCTGCAAATAAGTAATACCAGCATATATTGTGCGTAAATTTAAACATGATGCAAGTTCCCGTTGGACTATGAAGGTTGTCTTCTGACATTTAAGAATGACGTCCTCAGACCATGACGTCCTGGGCTATGAATTGCTTGATGCAGGATTCGCAGGCCATGAAATGATGTTCTCAGGCCATGAGGATGGTGCCTCCGAACCATGACGCCTTTGAATAATGATATGCAAAATTGAGAGAGATCCTCAGGCCATGGCATGATGTTCTCGGGCCATGAAAATGGTGCCTCCGAATGATGACGCCTTTGGATGAGTTGGCAATATTTCAGCCCATGCAGATGCAATAGAATGATGGTGACGAGACATAGCTTAGTCTTGCAAATTGAAGGGTAGAGCTTAGCCCAAAAGGAAAGCGAAGTAAATAGTACTTGAGACAGCCGTTAGTCTCGAAAGGTAAATTGGAGGCTGAGCTTAGCCTCAGAAGGCAGGATGGTAGCCTTATGCAATGCAGATGGAGGTAAAGCTTAACCTCGGAAGGCAGAATGGTAACCTTGTGCAATGATGCAGGTGGAGGTTGAGCTTAACCTCAAAAGGCAGAATGGTAGCCTTATGAAAAGATGCAAATGCAGATGGAGACAGCATTTAGTCTCGGAAAGCAGAATGGTAGCCTTGTGCAATGATGCAGGTGGAGGTAGAGGTTAACCTCGGAAGGCAGAATGGTAGCCTTATTCAAAGATGCAAATGGAGATGGATACATCGTTTAGTCTCGGAAGGCAGAATGGTATCCTTGTGCAATGATGTAGATGGAGGTAGAGCTTAACCTCGGAAGGCAGAATGGTAGCCTTATGCAATGCAGATAGAGGTGGAGGTAGAGCTTAACCTCGGAAGGCAGAATGGTAGCCTTATGCAAAGATGCAAATGCAGATGGATACAGTGCTTAGTCTCGGAAGGCAGAATGGTAGCCTTATGCAATGCAGATAGAGGTGGAGGTAGAGCTTAACCTCGGAAGGCAGAATGGTAGCCTTATGCAAAGATGCAAATGCAGATGGAGACAGTGCTTAGTCTCGGAAGGCAGAATGGTAGCCTTATGCAAAGATGCAAATGCAGATGGAGACAGTGCTTAGTCTCGGAAGGCAGAATGGTAGCCTTATGCAATGCAGATGGAGGTGGAGGTAGAGATTAACTTCGGAAGGGAGAATGGTAACCTTGTGCAATGATATAGGTGGAGGTAGAGCTTAACCTCGAAAGGTAGAATGGTAGCCTTATGCAAAGATGCAAATGCATATGGAGAAAACGCTTAGTCTCGGAAGGCAGAATGGTATCCTTGTGCAATGAATAAAATAACATATGATGGTATAGTTTCTTAGCTGATAGCAAACTGTGGCATTGTGATTATTGCAGGCGTTGCGACTATGGAGCATTGAGGCATGTGCGAACGTCGGCAAGTGCAGCAGTTTTGAGAGTCGTATTTTGGACAACGTTTATCCCCTGGGCGGACAGTTCGTTTTAGGTATTTTGCAACCTTAGTGCCTGTAACCAAAGAAAGATCGTGAGTTCTATAAACGGGGGGTTTAGTTCGTATCCCTGCTGGCTTTTCTTGATTTGCTAGGCTCGATCTGATGATATTGTCTGTATTATTGGGGTAGCATTGCTAAACAAAGTTGTTTCAAAAACAAACATGCATGATTTTGTAAAAGCATAATGTATAATTAAAAAAAATTGGGATGAACCGACGACCGTGACACGGCTCGGGACACTGCAACCTCTCCTGCTACAGAATTTTGAGGATCCTCCTCAAAATTCTGCCCCAGTTTAATGGGTGAATGTCTCTGACTGTTGCTCGTTCGGCGATTGACTGATGTTGCTTCAGAATTTTGAGGGTCCTCCTCAAAATTCTGCCCCAGTTTCCAATTGCGGGGAAAAATGAAATTTATTGAATTGTGACTGAACCCATAGGGCTGCCTACGTATCCCCTCTTAAACGGGAATCGGGTCGGGCGTAGTCCAATTTACATCATTGAGAAAACATAAATATTACACATAGTAGCGTTTGACTGCATCTGAATTGATTGGCTTTGGCCAGACTTCTCCGTCCATTATGCGAGTATAAGTGCTCCTCCTGTCAGTGCCCGGTGAACCATGTATGGACCCTGTCAGTTGGGAGAGAACTTCCCTTTGGCTTCATCTTGATGTGGAAAGATCTTCTTCAGCACCAGCTGCCCTGGTGTGAACTGTCTAGGCTTGACTTTCTTGTTGAAGGATCGGGTCATTTTGTTCTGATAGAGTTGACCATGACAAACTGCATTCATTCTATTTCCGTCTATGAGGGATAGTTGCTCATAACGACTCTTTACCCATTCTGCGTCGCTGAGCTCAGCTTCTTGTATAATTCTTAGAGATGGAATCTCGACTTCGGCAGGAATAACAACCTCAGTACCATAAACTAGCATATATGGAGTTGCCCCTGTTGAGGTGTGAACTGTGGTGCGATATCTCAATAAGGCAAATGATAACTTCTCATGCCACTGCTTGTGACTTTCTATCATCTTTCTTAGTATCTTCTTGATGTTTTTGAATCTCCCAGGTTTATGATTTCAGTCTAGTCCAGGTTGGACTTAGGTCTGTTTCCAAAATTCTCAACTTCTTTGACAATCTCGTCAGGTATGTCATCTTCTTCTGAGTCTACATCTGTTTGTTGTGTTGTCTCGTTGCATGTCACAGTCATTGGTTCATCAAGACATGTAATAGTAATGCGGTATAGGTAAAGCAATGAGAGAAAGATGATAGCAATAAATATTGATTCATAAGAAAAATTCAAAAACTCTTTTGATAAACTGAACGATTGTTTTGAACATTGAAGATCTTATTGCAGGAATTAAAATACGAAAAAGGAAATAATTTTGTAAAGAATATAGTGAATAATGCTTGTTTTAGCCTTGCTACCCCGAGGCTCGTCGGGCTTTGGTTGTCTTGTCAGTCCAATTCTTGAGGTACGTCGCTCTGCTCACAGCCTGTATAGAAGGGCCTTCCTCCCCCTCCTCCTCGAAAATAACACAGCAGTCCATATCACTGTCCTCCAGAAACAAGTTCCTTCTTGCTGCAACTCCTTCTTCTTCGTCTGATCCATAAATAACGTCGGCTTGTTGGAAGGGCTGCTCCAGATGCGGTATTGGTTGCTCCAAAGGGTAACAGGGAGCACGACATGGTGGCGACCACTCTTTGAATTCTCCCAAGTGTATTTGTATCCCAAACCGAAAGTGGTGCCGTGCTTCTTGAGTTTGATAGGTTTGGGAATCCCCTAAAGGTTCTTGCCGAGCCCTTTACCTGGCTTGTACCCTCGCCAATTCATCATACTTACGATCTTGCTATCCCACCATTTGTCTTTGTTGATAATGTTGACCCGTTCAATGTGGTGGTAAGTTTCTCCACCCATCTTCTTTCTTCTTTCAATTACCGGAATAGTCTAGCGACTGTAAATAGGGTTGCTATTGTCACCATGAATAATCACCTCTTGGTGGTACCACTCGAACTTCACTGCTTGATGTAGCGTTGATGCTACGACCCCAGGAGCATGGATCCAGGGTCGTCCCAATAACAGATTGTAGGATGCTGGCACATCTATCACTTGGAAGTCAATCTCGAACCAGGTTGACCCCATTTGCAGGCATAGGCTGATCTAACCAATAGTAGAACTCTGAGATCCATCGAAGGCTTTCACGTTGATCGCTCCATCCTTTATCTCATGCAGCCCTTTACCCAATTTCTTGAGCGTTATAAACGGGCAGATGTTAAGACTGGATCTCCCATCGATCAGGATTCTGGTGATGAAATAATCTTCGCATTGCACATTTATGTGCAGTGCTTTGTTATGGCCTAGCCCTTCAGGAGGCAACTCATCCTCATGGAAAGTGATATTGTGACTCTCCAACACTTGGCCCACCATATTAGCCATTTCTCCACTAGTGATTTTGTTTGGCGCATAGGCTTCGTTCAACACCTTCAACAAAGCATTCCTGTGCGTCTTGGAATTCTACAGCAAAGAAAGGATGGATATTTGTGCTGACATTTTGTTCAACTGGTCGATGACCGAATACTCCTTGGCCTGTACTTTCCTCCAAAGGTCGTCCGGGCCTGTCTCGATAATGGGAGGCCAATTGGAAGCATGCCTGCTGGATTCAGCCAGATGTTCAGGGGTATAGACTCTACCAGTTCTTGTCATACCCTACGCTGCAACAGCTTCTTCAGCCTTGACTTTGCCTTTCCTTCTCGCCTCGGTTGTATAGTCCTATGGTACAACATATGTATAAAAAGGTGGTGTGGTCGATATCTCCACAGTGATTGACGCAACTACCCTCACTTCAAATGGAACATATGCCTAGGGTGGCAAGACTGCAACCTCAAATGGTGCTAGTGCATTTGCCGGAGACACGAACTCAACTTCAATCGATATTGGTGTCTTTGTAGGCGATGCTGCTTCAAACTCAAGAGGCATGGACATATTTACCTCAGCATCCTCATACGGTTGAATCTGGACTATGATCGAGTTGAGAGTGACTGCAGGTTTCTTTGGATCATCGCCTTCTGCGATCAAGCCGATTGATCCCTCGGGGTCCCAATCATCTTCTATTTCAATCAAGTGGATGCCTCCACCCTTATGGTCCGGAAGATGATTGTTGCGGACGTTTGGAGCGGATTCCTTTGCCACGATGACCTTGTTGTCTATCATGGATTGTATCTTGTCCTTCAAATAGCGGTACTCATTGATGGTGTGCCCCTTCATGTCGGAGTGGTATGCACAGGACTTATTTGGGTTGACCCATTGAGAAGGATTCTCAGGGGTTACAGCAGGGATGAGGGTGACATAACCAACAACTTTGAGCTTCTCATACGGCTGGTCGATGGGTTCAGCGATGGCGGTATACTATTTTGGAGGCCTGTGATCAAAACTAGGACGAGGTCTAGGGAAGTTTTGACGGGTAGGGGTGATTGGTAATGAGATGGTTGGGAATTGTAAGTGTGGTAGACAGGAGCGAGTTGTGAGTATCTGGGTGAAGCAGGTTGATATGTCGGTGGTGGAGGTGATTGATAAGTTGGTGGTGGAGCTTGGTATGAGGGTGCTTGGTAATTTGGGGTTGGTTGATATGTGAGTGGAGGTGTTGGGTAAGTTTGGTATTTGAGTGGGGATTTGGTTCTTTGTGCAACCATCACGGCTCCCACGTCTCTTTTCTTAGACACACCACCAGACTGCAAAGCCTTGTTTGTAGCTTGCAAGGCTTCAAAATTTGTGACCATACCGCTCTTGATACCTTCTTCAATCCGTTCACCTAATTTGATAATGTCGGAGAACTTGTGGTTCTCAATCATCATCAACCGTTCATAGTACTGCGGGTCCTGGGCCGGGACAAAGAACTTGTTCATCTGCTCCTCTTCTAAGGCAGGTCTGACCTTGGCAGCTTCGGACCTCCAACGAGTAGCATACTCGCGAAATGTCTCCATGGGCTTCGTTTTCAAATTCTGAATATAGAACATGTCCGGTGCGCTCTGTGTTGAACCTGAATCTGTCCATAAATTCAGATGCCATGCTCACCCAATTCAACCATTTCTTGGGATCTTGGCTGATGTACAAAGACAATGCATCTCCTTTCAAGCTCCTCATGAACAACTTCATGCGGATCCTTTCATCCTTCCCTACTCCAACCAGCTTGTCACAATAAGTTCTCAGGTGGACCCTTGGATCACCTGTACCATCAAACATTTCAAACTTAGGAGGTTTGTATCCCTCGGGCAGTTCGACAACGGGCTGTATGCAGAGTTCTTCATAGTTCAACCCTTCGACTCCCTTAATTCCTTCGACGCCTTGAAACCGGTTGGTCAGCTTCCTAAGTTCTTCGGCCAAGTTCTTGATAAGTAGGTCATTTTCATCAGACTCAGGTGTGTATGTGATAAGGGAGTGGAGTGTGGCATGGTCTCCACGTAGATGGGATTATTATGGTGGCCTGGAGCAAGAGTGTGGAAATGGTCATTTGTGGAGTTCTAAGGTTCTAGGATAAGCAATGGAGTGTTGTTTGGAGTATGGCAGGCATTGCAGTGTGCTAGAAGAGTTTGGTTCTTTGGTGGGGTGGTGTGATGATGAGCTGCGGGATGATTTTGCTGTTTTGGGATGTTTTGAGGAGGTGTAGGCATCTGGATGTTGACGTCTGGGACGTTGAGGGAGAATGAAAGGTTTTCTAGATTCCAAACTTGATCAAGCTCTTCTTGGAACTTTAACAAATTCCGTTCCAGCTGCGACACAGTTTCATTCTGAAGCCGAATACCCTGGCCATCAGTGGCCTCTACCCGTTCAACCACATTCCCATTTCTGCTGTTGCCTGAATCTTCCATTTTCTTTTTGCCTTTGTTCTTGCCCTTGGGAGGACTAAGAGGAAGAGAGGGTGGAGGGCCCTTGGATCTTGTAAGATAAGAGATGATGCCAGAGTGCACGAACTAACCTTTGGGGAGGTGAATAAATAAAGAAAGAAAGACAAAAACAAAAAGTAGCCAAGTCATTGAGGATTATGAGAAGTATTGCGGTATTTAAACACATAGTGGGGGAATGTAAAGTGCGCCCTAATTTGGGACCTCTTTTGTGCCCGAGGTAGGCCTAGCGACAAATTAATTTGGAGAACTTAATATGCTAAATGCCTCATTTTATTGATAAGAAAATAGATGAACTAAATAAACAGGAAGTAAAGGTCACTACTGGCCATTGGCCTTATTACATTGATAAGTAAAAGAAAGACATTCCTAGCTACTTGGTCCCAGAAGGACCTTCCCCAGACTCGGCATTCTTGCTTCCCTCGTACAGCTCCCCCAACTCGCGAATCCCCAACAATAAGTATGCTCTGGCTAGATGTCCTCCGTCGGTCCCTCCAGCCTTTTGACAGTCTTCAATCCTTTTGAGAAATGTTTTCTCCAGTTCCACTATGCCTCGCTCCAAATACCCTAACCTTTTGTTGGTGTTGATAGCCATATCCTTCCGTTCCTCGATCAGTTTCTTGTTAGACTCATGTATTTTGCGGTGCTCATCCTCACACTCACGGATCCTCTTGTGCAGCTGGTTGTTTTTGACTTGTGCCTCGGTTTTATCTATAACCCTGTGGCCCTGGACGAACCCTGGCTCGCTCAGACCACCCCAATTTTCTGCCAACCAACCAGGATAGAAAGGGGTACAACCGGCATGGTATTTGTCTGGCTCGATGGTGTCCTTCTCCATTACAATCTTGCAGTGCCATAGGTGCTGGGCTTGGCACTTGTGAGGACTATCGTCATTTTGGAAGTCAGCTCGAAGATGGCTCATCTTGTCGACCCTGGGTATGACTTGCTTCCTACCCGCTTGCCTCATAACTCAAAGAGGGACGTAAGGGTATGTTCCTCTTAGACCAATTAGTATTAGGAACAGTGCATCTCTGGAGCGGGTGATGAACTCCTCTGTCGGAAACCACTCGAACATCCACCGAACCTATTCTTCAGTCAGATTACCAAAGAGCTCGACCCATCCTTTGGCGTTCTCAGGCCAAGCAAACATGTCGGGGATGTAATTCATTCGCTTTGGATGGTGGAAAGCGATGTGGTCATCCCAAACTCTTCGATGAACTTCTTGTCGGTACTCGCCCTTTTGGAGATGTTCCATGAGCCAAAGCTGAAGTAGTAGATTGCAGCCTTCGAAGTGTCTTGCCCTTGTTGACACTTTTCCAAGGCTCGATGTATGTCTGCAATGATCATGGGCACAATACTGAAGTTTTGCCCATCAGTTGCTTCCATTAGTATCTTGGTTACCATGGCCAATCTAGTGTGGATTCTCTCCTTATTTATTGGAAACACAATCAGACCCAAGAAGCAAAACATGAAGATGAATACTCTACGATGGATGTGTCCCAAGGATGTGATGGCAAAATCGTCGTGGTAGGTACGGTATATTTTGTTGTGACCGTACCTCTCGTACAAGTAGTCAAAAGGGATGTATGACTTCTTTAAGCATACCAGTTCTGCATTCTTCTCAGACCCATCATTTTGAGAAAACCTTTGCCTGTGCGGTTTTCAGGCATTAGCAACCCAGGGGTTTCCCATTCTAGGCCAGCCAATCCTCATATTTCCTCCAGCAAAGGTGTCATTTCAATGTCCCCAAAGTGGAACTGGACCTTTTACAATCCCAGAACAGGGTAGCAGCCTCTATTATCATGTTGTTAGGCTGGATTTCTAGGAGAGATGGTAGATTGCCCAAGTATTTCCTGATGAGTGTTTTGTCGCTAGAGTGTAAATCTTCCCACCAACTTAGCAATCTTGGAGGGATATTGGAGACCATGCCGAATCTGGGGACTTTGTGCCTCATTTTTCTGCGAGGCAAACAAGGTTAAACCCTTACCCCCACCAGACTCGACTATTTAACACCAACAATTAGCATAAAGCATTTAGTTCTCCAAATAAATACACAGAACGTGATGACGTCCGTTTGGGTTTAGGGAAACCCAGGGGACTTTTGGATAAGGCAATCTTAAAAGCTATCGTGCGGACCATACTTTAGCTTGGCTAGGTTTGACCATGATGCATGAAACAACATAACAGAGTAAGGTTTCTATGGGGTTTTAGACTAGTACCCTCGAGCGGACAACTCAAGGGGGAAAGGCACGGAACCGTCGACTGCACCGCTGATCGACTAGTTTTACCGCAAATAAGCCTTTTCGAATTTAGGGGTAATAATATAGGAAGAGCGCAACCACTCATCAAGTGTTGCTATAGTATTTTGTTTGGCACGAGTGGAGTATGAATGTTAAGCATGATTATGCAATAATAAATAAGCATTAAAAATATGTTGTCATGTATTTTCACGTTATGAAAGCAGTTTATAATTTAAAAACGGTTACAAAGGAAGGAAACATAAAGAGCATGTCAATTACTTTTGAAGAAAAAATAAATGCTTAAAGAAATAGACAAGTAATTGCACATAAAAAGAGGAAAGGGAAAGGTCGCAAATATTAACAAAGTAAAGACAAGTTCACAAAGCTGTTTGAAATGGTAAAAGCCTAGATAAATCCCCAACAGAGTCGCCATGCTGTCGCGCCCCCTCGTTTCCTCGCGGAGATCGGGTTTATGACATTCAGTTGGGACTACTCTTTCCTTTTGGGAAAGGGGTTTGTATTTTTGAGAGTCGCCACCTAACGATTTTTAAAGGTGCGTTAGGACACCAAAGGGGTTCATTTACAACTACATTGCTAACCAGAGATGGGGTAAGGGCTTGAAATTATCCTAAGGGGAAGGTATTAGGCACCCTCAGGATCCACAAGTGTGGTTCCCGGCCAAACAACTTTTTTGAATTTGTACAGCTTACAAACAAACAAATAGGAGCTCAAATAAGAGGGGATTTAAGTCTTCAGCATACATATGTTTGAAAAAAATAGAAAATAAGGTTAGATTTTGAAAGGATTATGATCTAAGAACATAAAGGGTATCCTAGGTTTATAACAATATGGATCACATCAGTATAATACCCGATAATAACTCCTCAAAGAGGGGCTACACGTGGTATTAGCGCACCGGTCATCGTATCCATATTCTACCCTTTCCCACCCCGTGAAGGTAATTAAAGCGCGTGTTGTTCACGAACTCTATTGCGTGTTGTTACCCGCCCCTTCCTATCAGTCCCGGAGGAGGTTAGGACTACTATCCTAAGAGGGAGGTACTAAGCAGTCCCTCGGGTTTAAAAGGTAAAATTCTAGGGCGGCAGACAAAAGCATATAGGACTGCAGTTAATGGAAACATATAAAGGCAAGTAAAGGCTCAAGTTTACCTCCACAAGTAATACAATTAGACAGCACGACTCAAACACAGTTAAGGGCAGTATTTAAATTCAGAATCCTAAGACATGGTGTCTAGGTGATCTCAGAAAATAAACAGATATGCAAGCCTATTTTTATTACTCAGAAAGGGGTCCTAATCAATTTACCTCCTGATTCGAAACCTTTTAAGCATTGAGCAACATATACAGGAAGGCAGATTCTCATTTTTAGACAAATTAATCACCTAAGGCTTGTCTAGGTGTGAGATAGTATATACCAATTACCAGAATTACTCAGCGGACGACTGCTCAACATTGTATTACCTAGAAAATGTTGTCCTACAGACTTGTTATCAGTTGATTACGAGAATTGAATGCAGTTGTTTTTATCAGTAATTGGGCTAGGTGTGCCTAAACGAATGAGATGCAATCCTAAGGACATGGTATCTAATGCATAAAGATGCAGAATCAGAAGCCTAAACAAGATCTAAGTGCACAAACATTTCATTGTTTTGACATCTTTTCAGGATATGCAAAAGTGACAGGTTTATTTATTGTTTACCTAGAACATGATTTCTATGTGTAACATGGTAAAGCATGATGGCACATTTACTTAACACTCTTGTTTTAAGGCAAGATTCAGATTACGTTTTCAGAATGCATAGATAGAATCACACGGTAGCAGTTTTTCCATTGTTATTACTGAACAGGATTTTCCTAAGTGGTATAACAGTATTGCAGTAAAGTGCTGAAACAATGTTTATAAAAATCCTAAAGAGCATGATTTCTAATGCATGATATGCTTTGCACATGTTAGTCCTAAACATGATTTTTCTATTGCGCACATAGGAAATGTAAACCTAAGAGCATGGTTTCTACCCTTTTAGATCTATAGCATGCATAGTTACCCCTTCCCTTTTTACTATCCATTCCCCAAGAGTTGTTTACAAATTATTACAGGCCAATGAATGCATTATAGCAATAGAAAATCAAGAAGCTACTCTATATGGAGCCTTCAATTAGGCCCAGATTTCCCAAAGCCTCCAATAGCCCCGTGTGCCTCAGTTCCATAGACAAATCAGAGTCTAGGTGCATCAAAGTTACCTAAGGATCTCAAGGATTTCGGGCAGTGATACACCCAGACTTAGTAACCAAGAATTGAACAAGTGCAGTGTGGAAGTGCCAGCCTCAGTGTGTCAGAGTTCAGAGGGAGCTCAAGGGTCCCAAAGCAGTGCTCACATTGAGGGGGCAAAACTTAAAGGTCTAAGAATAAAATGAAGTGCAGGAGATGATTTGAAAAGAATTGAGTGAAGAAAGCATTTATGAAAATAGTTTATTTGAAATAGGTTTACCTATCAGTAAGTTAGTGGCTTAGGAAAATAGTTTTGAAAAGGACAGGGGATAAACATCACCAAACAGTACATAAAACATAAAGAAACAACCACAAACAAGGAGGCAGGGATTGGGGACACATAGGCAGTACATAGAAACAGGTTTGTATACAAGTCAACATTAGAGAAGTACTAAAGTATCACAGGCATGTACAAACACCTAGACAGTCACAGACATAGTTTGTCACAAAGAGTTCATGCCAAGAACTTAATAGAAACAGACTGAGGGAGTACCAAAGAGGACAACACATGACAAACATAGTTTCACATAGGTATAAGAAGAGGTTCAGTGTATAGCATAGAGACTAAGTAACATGTGGTGCATGTCGTAGTATACTAGGAATTAAAGAAGACATAAGTGAAGCAGAATCATGTTGAAACATGTAGGGGTGGGTAGTAACATGTTGAGCATGGTATACAGACTAATTGCAAGTAGAACAACTAAACCATAAGTAGAAGCAGATTAAAAATAAGATGAATCGAAATACCCAAAGAAACATATTGTTTGAAGCTTTAAACATAAATTGAAGACATACCAGTTGGAAGGTAACAAGTACACAATGAAGAATAGGCAAATAGAATAACCAGTCTTGGCTTGCAGCCGACTAGTAATCAAGAGAAGAACAGTAGAGAGTATGTGTGTAAGAGAGAGAGTTGAACAGTGTGTGTTCCTGTCTGTGTTAGTGAAAGACTAGAGTTTTTATAGTTGAAAAACGGGTAGTAAAATAAGGTAAGAATCATAGTAGCATGGTAATTAAGGAACTCAGAATAAATCCATCAGAAAATCACGGCAAGTACTCCCTTAAGTTAAGGGATTTTAATTCAAACGGTAAGAACCAGTAGCATATAAGGCAATAAAGAATCAGTACGTGACTAATAAGGAAGGAATAAAAGTTCATTAAGCATAGGGCAGTCAATTAGGACTAAATTCAGAAACTTCAATTAAGGAAAGGGTTCAAAAAAAAAAGTACTACAACAAATAAGGTAATGGAATCAATTAGTTTAAACAGACGAGTAGAATTCTAGGGTTTTAAAAGAATCCTCTCAATCAGACCATCAAATAAGGAAATCAGAATCAGTCAAGAGAGAGTCATGATTCCATACTTCAACATATATATAGAGAAGAGCAAACAGTCGTAGCAAACAGGAAGGGTCAGCAATATCGACAGAAGGAGGCAAGAGATGAACAAACTGGAATGAATACAATCACACAAGTAAATTAAAGACTCAATAAACACAAGTATGGTAACCACAGAAACTTAACAAGAATCGAGTAGTCATGCTAACACATAGCACCAAACAAAGAAGATCTAAATTTAGGGATTTTAACAGACGCGAGTTGAAAAAGCAGTAAGAACATAGAATCATTCGAGATATGCAAGGAAAAGGTTTAAACATAAAGAAAAGTCAGTTTAAATGAGTGTAAAGGAAATTCCGAGAAACCCTAACTTTAAAGAAAGTAAAACAGTTTAAAGCCAATGATTTTTTAAGGAGAGGTTTGAGAATCAGTGTAGAACATAGAAAGAAACATACTTGAATTGTAAAAAAAAAATAGAGATTAAACAAAAGTTAGAGTTTCAACGGAAACCCAAATAGAAACGGAAGAACCTATTGTAAACCTCAAGGATCGTAACTAATATGGTGTGATTTTGCCTAAAATCACACTGGAGAAGCTAGGAACAACCAAAACAGAAACCCTAGACGCAAGTCGGCATGGCCCAGGGCGCTTGAAGGCCTCATAGATGATGAGCAAGGTGAGAGGGGAACCATTAGAGGCTTGGGGTTGAAAGGTAGTCGCCGGAGATGGCCGGAGAGGGAGGCGGCGATTGAGGTGGCTAGGGTTAGGTTGAGAGAAGAGAAGAGAGCATCTAAAGGCGGCAGGGGTATTGGAATGAATCAGGGTTAGGGGTCTTTCGGAATTAAAAAGGAAAGGGTTTATTTGGACCGTTGATCTGGGAGATCAACGGTCAGAATTAGACCGGGTAAATGGGTTCCGGGTTTGGATAGGAGTTTATAGGATCTTGGTCGGGTAATTGGGTAGGAAATTGATTTAGGAGTGGGCTCAATTTGGGCTATAATTGAAAGCCAAATTTGGCTATGATTTAAATAGCCAATTTCTCTATTTTAATTTTAATAAAATAATAAATAGTTTTCTGAAAATAATTTCTCTATGCAAAAATGATTAAAAATATAGAGGCCAATTTTACACGTATAAGACATAATTATATATTAAAATGGGCTAATATTGCAATTATATACAATTTAGCTTGAAAAATACCAAATGTAATTATAAAAATGCATAAAAATTATATCAATTACATTTTGGTGTAAGTAGAGAAGTTGAATGAATAAATCATAAGAATAATTTTGGAAATAATTATTGCAGATTTTATGAATAAAAAGGGGAGAAAACAAACCCATTTAAACCCATAAAATTATGGGAAAAATTATAAAAATCTTGTATATGCTTATTTATGCATATATATGCTATTTTGAAGGTATTTATGCATATTAAGAAAATATTGAAAAATTGGGTATCAACATACCTTTTGCATAATAAATGAGTGATTTCATGTCAAGAATCTGCAATCCCTTCTCGCTCATATGACTCATTCTTTTGTGCCACAAATCTACAGAAATCTCATCTTGTGCCACGTTCAATTCACCTTGGCATATTTCTGCATTCGTAATGTACAATGTGCCACGAGCAACTCCCTTTGCAATCACCAATGATCCCTTGGTGAGTCTCCACTTTTGATTTGAAAAATAGTTCTCGTATCGATCTCGGTCAAAAGAAATTCCCGAGATCAAGTTAATCCGCAAATCAGGTACGTGCCGCACGTCCTTTAGAACCAATATACATCTGACATTTGTCTTGATTCAAATGTCACTGATCCCCCCAATCTTTGAGTAACTTGTGTTATCCATTCTCACAATGCCGAAATCACCTGCTACATATCTGCAAAAATCATCTCTTACCGGTGTGGTATGGTAAGATGCCGACGTGTCAACCACCCACTCCAACTCTGGATCTGTCAAGTGCATGCATTCTTCTTCCTCATTTATGAAAAGAACAACATTATCATTGTTTTTCACCATAGCGGTTATGTTGTCGTGATTCTTCTAGCCACTGGTTTCACCTTTGTCCTTCCTTGGATTTGGGCAATCTCTTTTGAAGTGACCTGGTTGATCACAATTGTAGCAATTTCTGGATTTTAATTTGGATCGGTTCTTAAACTTCCCATGAGCTCCGGATCTACTATAGTTGCTGGAACTGCTTTGATAACTCCTGCCTCCACTTAATGTTATGAGAGTCTGTCCTTGATTTTCAGACTTCTTTCTCATCTTCTCATTGAGTAGAAGAGCTGATGTGCATCTTTCAACTCATTAGTAGTCTTACCGTGTAGGATAAATATTGCCAAATTATCATACGAAGATGGAAACTCATGTTCAATAGCAAGATGACTTAATCTTCTTTCTCGATTTTCACTCCGAGGTTGGCGAGCTATGTGATTAGTCCATTAAGCACATTTAAATGTGACCAAAAATCCGTACCTTCACCCACGTGTAGGGCGTATAGCTGCTTCTTCAGGTACAATTTATTTGTTAGTGTTTTGGACATGAATAGGTTGTCCAACCTTGTCCAAATGTCACATGTGGTGTCTTCATCAATGATGTTATTTATCACATCATCTGATAAGTACAACCTGATTGCACTAGCGACCCTTTCATCCAAGTCAGCCAAATCCTCAGCTTTCACGGTATCAGGCTTTTTGGCATCAGCATCTAGTATCTTGTATAATCTTTGTTGGATAAGGAGATCTCTTATCCTTCTTTGCCATGTTGAGAAACCGCTATCTCTGTTAAAATTTTCTACCTCGTACTTTACTCCTGACATATTTTTTTCTCACCGACTATAGTACTACTGTCAATGAATAGTACTTCTACGAATGAGCAGAACATGTGCTCTGATATCAGTTGTTGAAAATAAACCTCCCACAGAAATAATATTCACGGTAATAAAAGCGGAATTATAACGTAGTACCGAGATACGGTAATTAATAACAATAAAAGAGTGACAACGACACCAAAATTTTAACGTGGAAAACCATTTTGAATAAGGGAAAAAACCACGTCTCCGAGAGGAGCAACTGATATCACTATATCAAGAAATTTTACACTTTGTAGGTCCGAGTAAAATACTCCAAAGACCACTACAACACTCAAAAGAAATAACCCTCTTTTGAAATTTCCATCTCACTACAATATCACTCACTCTCTATTTTTCTCACAGACTATTTTCTTATACCCTGTTTGTGATGCCTCACTCTTTCGTTCTCTCTTTATTAGTGTGGAGAAATGAGAGTCGAAGCTCTCTTTTTATAGTGTTGAGCGCCTACCATATTTGAGAATTTGCAGATTTGCAAATCAAATAAGTTATAATAAATCTGACACTTTTCCTTCCTTTTTTATTTTTATTTATGGGAAACCACATAGGCAATTAATCTGAATTGAATAATTTTAACTGAATTTACTGCTTGCAAGTCGAATCGCGTGTATACATAATAGACCATACTAATTCAGAACATACTAAGACTGAATGTTGGAGATATCTGTGACCCTTTCGTCAATCACACCAAGCTTTTTATTGCCATTTGAACATGAAAATAGTCACTTGGTCAAATAGAGACGCGGACTTTAACCAACTATACAGAAAGGCGTCCATTTCCTTCTCAATTGTGTACGTGCTGACTTCTTTCAATTGACGCTGCCATTAGGAACGCTTGGTTTTGGCATCACTGGCTTTTTAGGTGCCGGTTGCGGTCCATGAATTTGGTTGGTGATATATATATACTAGTTTCTTGACACGTGTATTCCATAGTAATCAGTATAAACTTTAAAAAATATATAAATAATATTAAAGCATATGCGTGATAAGTAACAAGAAATATGAACGAAAAAATGTTTGATATCATCTGAACCAAGAAAATTTAGCAATTATATTTATTTACGTAGGTACAATCATATGATCATATGATTGTTTCTCGCATAATACTTCCTTATAGACAATATTCTTAGTATATAATTCTAACGTTTCGATTGTGTTTTCATGATCAGAACTCTTGATATATATATGTTTCTATTCCGTTTGCGTACATACAATAAACATATTATACCGTGTGAATTATTTAAAAATTTATGTCGATAAGACAATGAGTTTATAAGTGAACATTAACAAGCAAAAAAAAAGAATTTAATATAATTCAATATTACTCCTTCAAGAATCATATTAATGATTGGCTAATGTATTACGTTTAAATATATTTTCTAAAGCATTAGTTAGCATCACTAACTAGACAATAACACTATTTGTACTTACTAAAGAATAATGTTAAACAAAATAAACCCCAAAAGATATGTACACACACCCCTAAATGTTAAAGGAGCTGATTATTAAGAGAACAAAAGGAATGAAATGCAATGTCGAAAAGTGAAAACTAACCTAGTGCTCAAAATATTTCGATCTTTAGAAACCCAATTTTCTAGTTATACAAAAAGAGAATTGCCTAAAAAAAAACTCAAAATAAGTCTTATGCGCATAAATTGTTGCATTAAACATTTCACATAACTCCAACATTTGCGAATGCCATCTTCACATAGGACTATAAATGGTCGTACATTCGTGTTCCATGCTATTTTAGAATAATTATATATGATTTTAAAGACACGATGAATGAAGCAGAAGTAGTCACCTCTCAAGTATTCACTTCCAAAAAAGTATTTCCTTAAACCTAAAAATAAAAACCTTGATAGAAATAAAATAAAATAAAAGTATACACATACATGCATCTTTTGCAACAAATTATATCACAATGCAGGTTTGATCAATTATCTATAATTTCCTTTACTATAATCTACAACCAAAAAGAGAAAAGCAAAAAGCCAAGGAAATAAGAAAAAAAAAATAAAGGAAAGAAAACGTTCGGGAGGAAGGATAAAGATACAAGCGCAAATCTTGAATAATAAGCTTATTTCTTAACGGATTCTCTCTAATCATTTTTCATGTAAAAGAACCTACAATCAAGAAAGGATTGAGGATTAGAATGTGACTGACAAAATAGAGCAAAAACAAGTAGTTTATACAATATGCAGTGCGGCCCTTTTCTGAACTTGCGTGAATGCGAGATGCTTTGTGCATGCGCGCTGACAATCTTCTATTCCTAATTAGGTGGAGTCACAAAAGGAAAAAATATAAAGAATAAAAAAAGAATATGAATAATATTTTTAAGGTCCTCCCTCCTGTGCAGAACATTAAAGAATAATTAAGAACAAAATTTAATGCTGAATTGCTCAAGACATAAATTGTTTTCAACATGGGATCGTAGGGACTGATCAACATACTTGACAAAAATTTTCCAAGACTTTTATTCTTTGATTGAGTACCAGATTAGGCCCTGAAATCCAAAAACTGTATCATCTCTTAAATAAGATACAAGTTTGAGCCGCCTTTTTCGAGGTAATTTCAGTCTGGTATAAGATCGGATAAATGATTTGCACAGGCAACTCTCATATTTTATTCTCGCCACAAAAACTTTTTGCCTCCATCATCTTAAGCAGATACGTATGTCCTTTGTGCGACTGATTTTGTATTTAAAGAAAAGTCCACCTTGTGTGACGAGAGTTAGTCGGGGCAAGTGCACAAATAACTATTTGGAGGACCATTATTTAAAGGATAACCAGGTATTATAAAGTATTTATTGTTTAGCCATTTAAGAATCAAATACACATCTACGAGATCAAAGTTGAAAATCACAGGTTTTGAAGTTCGAACTACCAGGCCTATTTTAAACCCAAACATTCTTCCAAGTGATAAAATGTTACAGTTTCCCCACATATCCTTTTATTATTATTTTTTTCTTAGACTAAATGACTGAAGGTAATAAATAGAGAAAATTATTGGAGAGGATATATACATCAAGTACGGACACAAAGAATTTCCATGTGATATCCTACTTTTGGGGAACAATTTCCACTAGGAATCTGAAATCTTGTTCTCTTTAATTAATAGAGGTATAGCAGAAAGGATAAGTAGCATTATTAATTCTGTGTAATTTATGGAGGCAAAAAGAATTTTGTGGCAAGGATAGAATATCATAGTTGCCTCTACAAATCATTCATCAGATCTTATGCCAGACCGAAATGACCTCAAAAGACGCGGCTAGAATTTGTGTCTTGCCTAAGAAATGGTACAATTTTTTGACTTCACTCAGTCAAGAACTAGACTACACCAATGATAGCCATATGTCCCCCCCGAAGAGTTTTTCAAGTTGGTTGATCAATCCTTGCGGCCCCATCTTAAACAAAATTTACGTCTTGAACAATTCAGCCTTACATGTGAAAATCATCATCAAGAATTGCCTTCTTATATAGATTGTTGGATTAATTTGGTGGTTAAACTTAACGTCAAAGTGTTGGAGCTTCATTCTTGGATTTGCCTATGTGGTTTTGGCTAAGACCTTCATCTTTCACTGCTTTCTATTTGTTGTAGCAACATGTTTTTTGTTAGTTTTCTCTTTAATAAAATGTTAGCTCGTGTCCCCTCTATGTATTTAAGGATTTCTATGATTTTATATTTTGAACACCTTTAACACAGTTGAGTGAAGCAGTTCAGGGTGTCAAAGTAACGTGTTATTCACGAGTTCAAATTTGTTGCACATTTTATTTGCCAAAACTAAACTGTGTGGTCTATTTAATTCTTAATGTTTCAATCTAAAAAGTTTCCGAATAAAATAACTCCTAAAATCTAAAAAAATTTGTAGCAATAAACAACAACTATATCTTAGAAGTAATTTTGTACTTAAAAAATTACTTCTTAAATATATTTTATAATTTAAAAGTCAAGCTCTACAAAAATGTCTCTAACAATAGCTCTTTACAAATTTCAAATCCTCTCGACTCTTTCTTTCCTTTGGTTTGATGCTTGCTTTTATTAGTAGAATTTCTAATGTTGTGTTTTTGTTATTTTAATTTTGATTTATAAAAGTATAGTCCTATTAAAAGTTGTATTATTGTTTAGGTTGTATCATCACCTCCTTTTTCCTTTTACGTGCACCACCTTTTAAACACAATTAAGGAAGAATCCACTTTGAGCATCCCTATTTTAAGTCATAACAAGTGATATAAAGTATATATATAAACCTTAGACCGAAAAGAGGAACTTCAGACTAACCCTAAACTAAGGTTGAATTATATTTAAATACACTTTTTTCCACAAAACCGACCGCCGCTAAAATTATACGAGATCACCTAGGTTAGCATTGTCTGCTTAAGATGGAGGCAAAAAGAGTTTGTGGCGAGGATAGAATACCAGAGTTGCCTCTCCATATCATTCGTCAAGACGCGGCTCAAACTTGTGTCTTATCCGAGAGATGGTACAATTTTTGGACTTCACGGCCTAATCTCGTACTCAAAGATTTTGCCAAGTGCGATGATCGTAGGCTGGAAGATTTTGTCAAGTACGTTGAAAAAAAGTTGTTGGAATTTGTTTTTGAGAGTGACACAATGCCCTTCAATGACGTTCCTCACTTTGTTCAAAAGTTGGACTATTCTAAAGGTCTTATTTTAGTCCACAAGGTAAGTAATTTCACTTTTTTTTTTTTGCTCCATGTGTGGGTGGTAAAATAAATTTCAGTTGTATGCTTTACTTGATTAATTACTGCATTACTTGTTGAATTTGGTTTAACCTATGTCATTGACAATATTGCAGAGTAAAGTCATCCTTATATATGAAGATACAGAAATTGTCATTCCCTCAAGTGATGATGAAGTCAGGTTACTCATTAGACCTATATTGCATCTTGAATCATTCATAGAATATTCAACGAAAATGTATCCCAAGACCATGTCAATACTTCCAATTACAAATAACTAGCAAACTACTCCAGGTAATTTCTTGCTTTATTGAAAATCCTTTCTAAATTAGTACTTGTAGATATCCAGATATAACAGTTTAACTTTGAATGTTAGACAATCCGATCATACAAAAAATACATGCAGGTAAAACTGGAATTAGTGACCTAAAACATAATCAAGGTAGGTAATTTGTTAAAATAATGTTGATTGATTCATTAGCTTATTCTTTATATCTTATGATTTTGTTTCAAATACACAGGTGTTGCCTACCTTATTAATAGGATGCTAAGATAATACCAAAACCGAGTGTTCCTACTGGCAGCGTCAATTGAAAGAAGTCAGGCGCACACAACTGAGAAGGAAATGGACGACGTTTGGTATAGTTGGTTAAATTCACTTGATCAAACACATGCGTGGACTTTAACCAACTATACCAAACGACGTCCATTTTCTTCTCAATTGTGTGCGTGGCTTCTTTCAATCGACGCTGCCAGTAGGAACACTTGGTTTTGGCATCATCTGGGCATCCTATTAAGGTACGCAACACATGTGTATTTGAAACAAAATTATAAGATATAGAGAATAAACTAATGATTATAGGACAATCAATCAACATTAAGCAAAAGCCTATTTTGGCACGTTGAAACAAGTTATCTACCTTATGTTTTAGGTCACTAATTCCAATTTTACCTGCACATATTTCTTTGTATGATCAGAGTGTATAGCATTTAAAAATAAAGGACTTCCAAATAAAGCACGAAATTACATGGAGTAGTTTGCTATTTGTATTTGAAAGTATTGACATGGCCATGGGATAAACTGTCATTAAATTGTGTATGAATGATTCAAGATGAGATTTAAATAGTATCCTGACTTTATTAAATGGAGGAACAACAATTTCTTTTGGATCTTCATATATAAAGATGGTTTCAGTCTGCAATATTGTCAATGACATGGCTTTAACCAAATTCAAGAAGTAAGACAAACAACTAAAATTTTATTTTGAGACTCATGGAGAAAAAAAAATTGNTGGCTTCTTTCAATCGACGCTGCCAGTAGGAACACTTGGTTTTGGCATCATCTGGGCATCCTATTAAGGTACGCAACACATGTGTATTTGAAACAAAATTATAAGATATAGAGAATAAACTAATGATTATAGGACAATCAATCAACATTAAGCAAAAGCCTATTTTGGCACGTTGAAACAAGTTATCTACCTTATGTTTTAGGTCACTAATTCCAATTTTACCTGCACATATTTCTTTGTATGATCAGAGTGTATAGCATTTAAAAATAAAGGACTTCCAAATAAAGCACGAAATTACATGGAGTAGTTTGCTATTTGTATTTGAAAGTATTGACATGGCCATGGGATAAACTGTCATTAAATTGTGTATGAATGATTCAAGATGAGATTTAAATAGTATCCTGACTTTATTAAATGGAGGAACAACAATTTCTTTTGGATCTTCATATATAAAGATGGTTTCAGTCTGCAATATTGTCAATGACATGGCTTTAACCAAATTCAAGAAGTAAGACAAACAACTAAAATTTTATTTTGAGACTCATGGAGAAAAAACATGTACATTGTTTATACCCTCACAATTAACTAGTTGTAGAGTCCTCATGAATGTGCATCTAGAGGTAACTCTTTGTAATTGGTCTTCTATGATATGGACACTCCATAATTTAAGATTTTCAAGATTACATAATGTTATGATGTTAGTTGTGCTAATATCAAATTCAAACTTGCACCTCTCTAGTTTCAATGTTGTGAGCTCTCTAGCTGCATAAATAGCATCAGGTAAACTATAGTACGTGTCAAAATTTGTAGGGTGAAGCTCCAGCACTTTGATATTAAGTTTAACCACCAAATCAATCCAACGATCTATATGAGAAGCCAATTTTGATGATCTATACATGTAACGTCGAATTGTTCAAGATGTAAGTTTTGTTCAACATGGGGTCGTAAAGATTGATCAACATAATTGACAAATTCTTCTAAGGACATACATCTATGGCCGTTTCCATATCGTTCTTGACTGAGTATCAGATTAGGTCGTGAAATCCAAACATTGTGCCATCTCTTTGACAAGACACAAGTTCGAGCAGCCTCTTCTGGGATAATAATTACCTGATATTCTGTCATCGCCAAGAACTCCAGTTGCCTCCATCTTTTAATATACTATTTATATGTCTCATCCTGTCAAATTTGATTTTTTTGTTGCACATTATTATTTGAGCAGTTTCTTTAATAGAGGTATAGCAGAAAGGGTAAGTAGCATTATTAGTTCTGTGTAAATTATGGAGGCAAAAAGAATTTGTGGCGAGGATAGAATATCATAGTTGCCTTTACAAATCATTCATCAGATCTTATGCCAGACCGAAATGACCCCAAAAGACGCGGCTAGAATTTGTGTCTTGTCTAAGGTATGGTACAGTTTTTTGACTTCACGACCTAATTTGGTACTCAGTCAAGAACTAGACTACACCAATGATAGCTATATGTCCCCCAAAGATTTTTTCAGGTTGGTTGATCAATCCCTGCGGCTCCATCTTGAACAAAACTTACGTCTTGAACAATTCAGCCTTACATGTGAAAATCATCATCAAGAATTGGCTTCTCATATAGATTGTTGGATTGATTTGGTGGTTAAACTTAACGTCAAAGTGTTGGAGGTTCACTATTAGAATTTTGATACATAATATAATTTACCTGATACTATTTATGCAGCTAGAGAGCTGACAATTTTTTGAATTTGATATTAGCACAACTAAAATCATAACATTCTGTAATCTTAAAATCCTAGACTTGCAGAGTGTCCATATCTTATAAGACCAATTGCAAAGAGTTATCGTTAGATGCCCATTCGTCAGGACTCTTCAACTATTTAGTTGCGAGGGTATAAAAAATTACATGTTTTTGGCCTACTACATCTTGAGAGTTTGGTTGTTGTATTGTGCATACTCAAAAGTTTGACAGCCTAGGTCCAAATCTTTGATACTTTGCATATGGAAGGAGACAGTTGAGCGAAGAAAGTGATGCATTTTGAATCATTCTTTACATGATTTAATGAAAATGTATCCCAAGACCATGTCAATACTTCCAAGTACAAATAGCAAACTACTCCAGGTAATTTTTTTCGCTCCATTTTGCTTTATGTTGATTGCTTGTCCTATATTCGTATAGCCTATTCTCTATATCTTATGGTTTTGTTTGAAATACGGGTGCTTCCTACATTAGTAGGATGCTCAGATAATACCAAAACCAAGTGTTCCTACTCGTGGCAGCGTGAATTAAAAGGTCAGTATAGACACAACTGAGAGCAAATAGACGCGCACAGGTTGATCAAGTGACTACTTTCATGTTCAAATGGAATTACACGCTTGGTTTGATTGATTGAAGAGTACAGTCAGAGATGCATCCAACATTTAGTCTTAGTATGTTCAGAATTAGTATGATCTATATATACATGGTTCGGCCTGAAAGCAGTAAATTCAGTTGAACTTATTAAACTCGATCAAGATTTAGCCTATGTAGTTTTGGCTAAGACCTTGGATTATTGACCCAAAATACTTGAAGCTTCCTCTCTTAGCGATGACATGTATATCAATACTCACTTCCTTGCATCCATTATAACAAGAAAATATAAAAATAAAGAAGCTTTAAGTATAGTGATATAGAATAAAGACATCAAATATGTAAAAGTGGAATTTTTGCCCTGTAAATCTGAAGAACAGTTTGTTTATCGATTTGGAAGTGCCCTAGGTCTCTCTTGACCCTTGGCATTGCAATGGATACTATCAATATACTATATCCATAGTTGGTATAAAGAAATCCTTGTACGAAGGAGATAAAAGATTTGATAAAATTGGAGTGAAAGTAATCCCTAATTCTATGTTAATTAGTGGGAGTATTTTTAGGAGGCAATTCCTATTTTCTAGTTTTGAAATGAGACCTTTAAGGGCCATTAAAGGGGTATATAATTTAATTAGAAAGTTGAAAAATTATACTAAAAGGAGATAAAAGATTTGATAAAATTGGAGGGAAAGCAATCCCTAATTCTATGTTAAGTGGAATATTTTATGATTTTTATACGTAGTTATGAAAATTTCTCATATCTTTTTTTTTTTAGTCATTCCTTTCATTGCCCTGGCAGGATTATTGCTTAACTAGAAGCGTATGATATGTCTATAAATAAACCTATGCTGAGAAAAGAAAAAAAATATTAAGACAATACACATTTCTCATCAAGTCTCATTTTTTGTTATTGCATATTTAGCAAGATGAATCTTGAACAGAAGATGTGACATGCTCTCTTTTTGCTTGTTTAGCAAGATGAATCTTGTTTATGCGGAAATAACATAAACAAGCAAAAAGAGAGCATGTCACATCTTCTGTTCAAGATTCATCTTGCTAAATATGCAATAACAAAAAATGAGGCTCGATGAGAAATGTGTGTTGTCTTAATATTTTTTTCCTTTTTTCAGCATAGGTTTATTTATAGGCATATCATACGTTTCTAGTTAAGCAATAATCCTGTCAGGGCAATGAAATGACTACCAAAAAAAAGATAGGGGAAGTTTTCATAATTACATATAAAAATCATAAAATATTCCACTTAACATAGAATTAGGGACTGCTTTCCCTCCAATTTTATCAAATCTTTTATTTCCTTTTAGTATAATTTTTCAACTTTCTAATTAAATTATATACCCCTTTAATAGCCCTTAAACGAACCTTCATTCTCAATCCAATTAGCTATAGAATGTCCGCGGAGGAGAAGAGCTTTGAGATTCTTGAAAGGAAGAAACAAATTAAAGATGCATTGAAATGCCAATTATCGGTATTTAAACTTTCAATACCAGAAATATCTGACAACTCTGTGACTTTGCTGCAAATAATTCCTTCCCATTGATAACAATTTGAAGTTTCATTAGCTACCCATGTTGAAAAATATGCACCATTTGTGTTGTTTATGTTTTCTTTGAGTTTCAAAAGAGCAATCTTTGTTCTTTCCAACAACCATAACAGCTACACCGCTCATTTGCCAAGAACAAAATCAACACTCACAAGTAGAATTCTCTCATTTTTCACCAAAAATGTTTCTTGCAATTTGGCTAATTAAATATAAGCTGGCAAAGATGAAGCAGAACCTGTTTGATCATAATTAGGGATAAAGAAATATATACTATCAATATACTATATCCATAGTTGGTATTTGATAAAATTGGAGTGAAAGTAATCCCTAATTCTATGTTAATCTGTGAGAGTATTTTTAGGAGTTATAAGTTATATACAACAGGATCAGCCTCGTGCACTAAGCATTGCATATTCACGTAGGGTTTGGGGAAGGCTGCATCCTAAAAGGTAGGGGTGTACATGGACCGGGTTGGTTCGAGTTTTATCAAAACCAAACCAAACCAATTATATCGGTTTGGATTGGTTCGGTTTTGTCGGGTTTTTCGGGTTTTCGAGTTTTTTGTTACTTACATATTATTTCAATCTTACTTTGTTAAATATTTGATAATTAAATATATATTTACTAAAATATAAAAAATTAATAAACATATTATCAATTAAAATATTCTTATGAAATAATTCTATTAGTAACACATAATTGTTATTTTTTAGTCGTCCGCTAAAATTTTTCGTTGATATACACATTCAGGTTAACAGAATTTAGTAATTAAACGTAAAAATCAATATGATACCTAAATATTAATAACCACTTCACATTCGAAAAAAATATAAGAATTTAATAGATCTTAACATATAATATGAATATGAAAGAACAAAGAGATAGACGCATTTCAGTAACACTTGATAAGAAAGTAATCATACAACTCATTATTTAAGGTCAATAAATATGGAGCACTTCATATTCTATTAAAATTTATATCCCGCAAGAGAATCCCAAATATTTCTATATATTTTTTAAAGGAAATTCTATATAAAATCTTAAAGTATATATAAATATTATATATTTATATGTTGGGTTGGTTCGGTTTTTTTTACTCAATACAAACCAAATCAAACCAAACCACGTTGGGTTTTTTAATCGGTTTGGTTTGACTTTTCGGTTGGTGCGATTTTTCGGTTCGGTTTGTAACCCCTACTAAAATGTGTGATGTAGGCAGCCTATCCTGATCAATGACTCATTCCACGGCTCGAACCCATAACCTATAGGTCACATCATCCTACCCTGATAAATAAATGATTCCACAGCTCGAACTCATGACCTATAGGTCACACGGAGACAACTACTGTTGCCCAAGGCTTCCCTTCCTTAAGTTATATACAGTAGGGGCAACCCGGTGTATGTGAAGTATTCCGTATTCACGAACGCTTTGTGGAAGGGCTGCACCCCAAGAGGTGTGATGTAGGCAGTCTACCTTGATCAATGGTTGATTCTACGGCTCTAACCCATGACCTATAGGTCACACGGAGACAACTACCATCGTTCCAAGGCTCCCCTTCCTTGAGTTATATACAGTCGTATAATTTTTGTAACACTATTAATACAAAATTAATCGAGTGTAGCGGATTATTATTCTATTTTTCGGGTTATAATTTCGTAGTTGCTATAAAGAGTTCCTTGTTTGTCAACTTAACCTTAGGCTATGAAAAACTTATAACTGTCAGTACACAAAATAATGTTTTTGGTCACTTTATTACAGGTTTCGAAAGAGTGAAACAACTAAGAAAACTGGAAAAGCTTGATTTGGCTGGGAACAACTTCAATCGCAGCATTTTTCCATCTCTTAGTCAACTTACATCTCTCAAGTCACTGAACCTCGGACATAACAACATTGAATCAGGTCATAACTCGTGATTAATTCCCTCTGTTTACCACTTAATTAAACTATTTTTATATCCCCAAAACGACAATTACATATGTGACACATCAATTTTCTTAATTTTCAGGTAATGAAAGATTATCAGGGTTAAGCAATCTGGAAATCTAAGATTTAAGCGTTGACAGATTGAATGATGAAAGTGTTCTCGTTGCTCTAGGTACAAATTTCTCTCTTCATAGACCATTATTTGCCCTTTTACTTTGGGAAAAGGGTCAGAAACACTTTTTTACCATATGAAATATCTTCATTTTACTCTTCATTACACTTTGGGGCTATTCATACTCTTGCTCTTAGCAAATTGTCCCGTATTTGTCCTTGACTTTAACGGAGATCCAGTGTTGATTCGGTGAGTTCCACATGTCAAATTCTTTGGGAAAAGTCCATATTTACCATTCTACTTGGGGTAAATATGAACCTTCTACTCAAAGTATTTGATCCGTCAAAAAATTCACCTAGTCCACGCCGGTAAATTCAAGGCAAAATGATACAAGTTGCTAATGTCAAAGGTATGAATGCATTCAAGCGTAAAGGACTATAAAATTAAGATATTTCGTACAGTATATGGGTAAATTTGATTCTTTTCCATTGTACCATGGCTGCTTTTGTTTCTACGTGGAGAAATTTCTTGAGAACAGTTTATATATACTTGGCCAGAGCTAAAAACATTTAGTACAACTTTGAAGAAGCTTGATATAAGGTACAACAGTTTTCAAAGCTTTATGCCAAATGAAGGTACATTTTGTTCCTTGAGTTTATTCTTTTCGGACGATCATGTCATAATTATGTGTATGCAACATAGATATAGCTTATTATGTACTCAATCAAAATATCAAGCTCAAAACTCAAAAAGAATTGAAAACTGCAGAAAACCCAATCACAACTCCTTTTGCATTAAAAATGTTTGAATCCAAAGTATTTTAATATATAGTACCATTTTCAAAGTCTTATGGTAACTAAAAGTCCAATTTTTCTGGAAATACTTACAAGTACCAAAGTTTTGCAAAGCATTTAGTCGTCTCATTTTTTAGACAACATTTAAAATATGCATGCTATGATTTTGACATATTTATTGTCATCAGTAACACTAATTACAAGCATAACTTTGCAAACCTATAATGAATGATGTGTTGATGATTCTTTTGTGTTTCTTTTACATGCAAGAGTTGGGAATTCTGAGAAATATAAATTATTTACTTTTGGACGGGAATACGTTGGACAAAAACTTTCTACAGAGCAGTGGTGTAATGCCGTCCCTTAAAGTATTATAAGTAGCTAACTGCGGCCAGGGGCGGATTTAGGGGGGCGGCCTTCGCCGAAAAATTACACTGTATATATAAGGCAAAATCTGTCTTTTACCTCTATATATTAAGTTTTGAACCCCCTTAACACAACTCAGAAGTGTACTTTAGTGGTCAAGGGGGTTCAAAATCTTGATAAGGTCATAGGTTCAATTCTCACTAGCTACAAAAAGAAATTTTTGAACCCCCTTCATGGAGATCCTACCTCCGCCACTGACTGTGGCCTGAATGGAACCCTACCTATTCAAGGTAATCTTAAACAACCAACTGCAATAATTTTTGTATATGATTATAAGAATCTTTCACATTTTATCACTTGTATGCAAATCAATGAGCCAACACTTCTAGTTCCCATACTCAGCTTGCAGTCTCACTTTGAGCAAAACCATAATTGAGAGTCTCCTCTTTAGCAGGACATCTAGACATCACTGACTTAACATTCTACAAAAAGATACCTGAAATTTCGTGATCAGTTCGTTAAAGAGTTTTGAGGGAGATTTGAAACTTTGTGAAATGTTTTAGAAAAAGGAGTTTTCAGTAATAAATTTATTTTCAATTGAAGTGCTTGCTTGACAAGGAATAATCCAAGCACATTATTGTAGGACACAATTGAGTAATTAAGAGCATGTGCTTGCTGAGTTAACATAACATAGTTTACTTCATTTTTCTTTTCTCAATACAATACTCTTTTAGTAATTAAGAGCATGTGTTTCCTATATTTTCTGCAAAGGATGCAATATAGACAAGTTAGCTATTTGTTTTTCTTATAGGCTTGTGCAATCTAAGACTCCAGACATGGGGTAGAGATACCTTGATATATGATGGAGAGATGGACAGTTTCCTATCAAGATAACTATGCATGGGTTGGAGCAGAGTTTACAACCAAATATAATACATATTCCTATGAAGGTAGCATTGTTGATTATACATACGTTTGGGATTGATCTTTCTTACAAGCAGTTAAGTGGTGAAATACCTAACGAACTTACTGAACTTACTGAAATTAGTTCGGGCACTAAACTTGTCACATAACCATCAGAATTCTCAAATCTCCAGAACATTGAGAGTTTGGATCTATCATGCATACAATAACTTGACTGGGAGGATCCCTCTCAACTTGAAGAGTTGACGATGACTCTAGCAATCTTTAGCGTGGCACACAATAATTTAACAGGTATGGAATTTCTGTGAAGATGATACTGGTTTTCTAGATATGGAGGCGTTTTATATTTCTTTTCTTGTGGCATATGCAAATTTGGTGCTTGTAATGGTTGTAGTCCTCTGATCTGGCTAAACCCCTATTGGAGATATGTTTGGTTTTATTATGTTGAGTCTTTTATGTATTCATGTTACTATCTTTTTCCTTCCAAATGTACATGACCTTGCATATTAATGTCACTTTAATTGTGTTGCATAATTGCATTTCATTATGTAAATCGTGTATGTGAGTTGTTCTTGGTACCTTCAAGTTTGTTAATACTAGTGAAAGTTTTATTGATTTTCCTTGTAATTGCTTGCTCCTCCCTTAACCAGAGGTTTCGGGTTCGAGCCCTGGGTATGTAAAAATCCTTGGTAGGGAGCGCTATCCCCCGAATGGGGCCTTACCCGGTGTGAAACCGGACATAGTCGGGCTCCAATGCGGGAGAGTGCTATCCCCGAATGAGGCCCTACCCAGTGCGAAACTGGATATAGTCGGGCTCTAATGCAGGTACCGGATACCGGTTGGGAAACCAAAAAACTCGTTTTACTTTTTTTTTTTTTTATATGTTCTCTTGTGATGCAATTTGCAAGTAGAGGATGGCTTGCTTGCACAACCAAATTTATGTTTTCACCGTAGAAGAGTATTGACATGTCCAATGGTTTTCAAAATGTGCTGCAAATATTTCCACTTTTCTTTTGCATTAGTTTGTAACGGCATACTTGAAAGAGGTGACTAATTCATTGCTTCACAAAGGGGTTAATTTAACATACAAGTATTGTAATTTAACTGCTGGTGTTGCTTGTACTTTGATCCACTTAGACATGAATTATAATGATTTTGTCTCTCCAAAAAAGTAGCCTTAGAAATACTCTCCATTTCTCCTCTTTGAATTCTACTGGTCCATTTATGCCTGAGAAAACCTACAAAAAAATCAGCCGTGATTATGCAGCTAAAAGAAACGATCTCATTTAACCAGTTACAATTTGAATAGAAGAAAATAACTTCACAAAGATTTCATGTGTAAAGGACCATACAACTGATCTACTGAAACTGTACATTCAGTTCTTTACATTTAATCCATCTTACTCAGAAATTTGGATCTGAACCTTCTAAAGAAAGATAATGGAAGGCAAAAATGGACAAGCGGGTGTGGCCTTTAATAAAGATAACAACAACAACAAGCCCAGTAATTTCCCACAAGTGGGGTTTGGTCTGGGGAGGTTAAGATGTAGAAGGACAGAGAGGTTGTTTCCGATAGACCCTCGGTTGGAGAGAACTGCATGTCAAGTATGACTACAATATATAAATATAAATAGCATTAAACGTCTTTACTTCATTACCCAGCCCATCTGTTTTAAATTCTTTTCAAAAATAAAGATATATTAACAAATTGCCAAAAATTCTTAGATGCAATTAATGGTTTGGAAAAAATGCACACTGCTGAGTGAGCCATTTCCTGTATATGGTTCCACTGAAATGAGTGCTAAGGACTTACCAGCTCCTAAAGTAGCTGAAATTCTTTGACATTGGCACAAATAAATTATAAACAAAACAAAAAGAAGGGCAAAGGAATCAAATTTTGTTGACTTGTTTAGCACAATAATTATCAAAGTATTGAATGAAACTTCCACGAAAGTGACATGAGAAAGGGTCTTAAGTCAATCAAATTGCAAGCAATATTTTGATGAAAATCAGAGAAAAAGAAATGAATGAACAAATATTAGATTAGAACAAAATATAGGCACAGAAGGACATATTAAAAGAATAAAATAAAAAAGCTGAAAGGGAGATAACAAGAAAAGTTGTTGCAGAAAATTCCACTTAAGTGTCTGCATCAATTAGTGCACTAAAATTTTCTTGAATAGAAAGGTATGATTTTCAGTTTGCACTAGGAATCTGTAGTGTTTGTGCAAAGAAAGTTGTTTCTTCTTCCTTCTTTTTTTTTTTCTTTTTTCTCTTTTATGTAAGGATATATTGATTCTTGAATCATCAACCTCCTCCTCTTATATATAGTGTGATATATCTTATAGTCTTGTCAATATTCTGTCGTCAAGTAGGTAAAGTAGGCATACGAACCAATTTGCTTGGACTGTATTAGAACAAAGCAAAGAAGGAGGCAGAATGGACAAGGGCGGTCTTGCTTGGCTGCTGGTTCGGGGGTAAAGTACAGTACTGAAGTTCCTCAGACTTCCAGGCAGTTTTTCTTTTGTGCAGCTGTTCACCGTTGGACAGTGGCGAAGCCAGGAAATTCAATTAGGGTGTTCAAATTTTGAACATCTTTTGCCGGTGGGCTATGCAAGGGTGTCCAAAGTCTATTTTTAATCAATAACAAGTAATATTTTACCTTATACGTAGTATAATTTTTCGGCGAAGTCAGTTGACCACCCTTGGGCCAACATAGCTTCGCTCCTGCGGTTGGATATCGCCAATACAACCCCCTATAGTTTTCATTTGGTCTATGTAACTACAAGTTGGTTTGAGTGATCTTTGCGAAAATACAAGTAGGTGAAGAAGCAGAAAATGACTAGCAAGATAGTGTATTGGTGGTTGTTGATTTTGTTCATGGTAAATGGATGGTGGTGCTGTTATTGTTGTTGGAAAGAAGAAAGGACTGCTCTCTTGCAACTTAAGGAAAATATAAACTACACAGGTGGTAGCAATTTGTCATTGTGGGTTGCGAACGAAACCTCAGATTGTTGCCAATGGGAGGGAATTGTTTGCAGCAACACCACCAGAAGAGTTAGTGAGTTGGCCATTACTGTCAAGAAAATTAGTCAAGAAGAATAACATAGGACTAATGGTACAAATACTGATGATATGTTGAAGAACTGGCTTTTCAATGCATCTTTATTTATTCCCTTCAAAAATCTTAAAGCTTTGGTCCTCCCTGGACATTCATTGGCCGGCTGGGCAAAGAATGAAGGTTCGTTCTCTCTCTGTATATATAGATTGAAAAAAGAATATACTACTACTTGAAAAAAGAATATACTACTACTTGTTTCGTTACATATTATATGACAGTGTTTGACTAGGCAAGAAGCTTGTTTAAGCAAAAAAACTTTTGTTACGTACCAAAAGTGCGTTAAAAGTTGTGATCTTAAATATGCTTTAAAAATGAAACATATTATAAAAGCATGGCATTAAGAGTCAACTGATAAAGTTAAAAGCTAAGAAGTTTCAACATATAAAAAGGTGTCGTTCTTTTCGAACAACAACTTTGAAACATTGCTTCATCTCCGCATTCAAGTCTCTTGTCCCTTGAATATCTCCTGTTAGCAAACAACAACTTTGAAATACCAATTTTATTTGAATCATTTGCTAACCATTCAAAACTTAAGTTCGTCACTGCTGACTACAACTCAGTAATTGTACAGACTTCTTCCAAAAGCTGGATACCGATGTTTCAATTGGAAGTCTTGTCTTTAAACAACTGCTCTCAGATACCAAGTTTCCTTCATTATCAACGTCGTTTAAGGCTTCTTCGTTTCTCAAAATGCAACATTGGTGGAAACTTTCCAAATTGGTTGTTAGAAAACAATCCTAGACTTGCAGAGGTTTTATTGGACGGAAATGCATTCACTGGAACTCTTAAATTGCCACTCCTTCCTAATCTAAAATATTTTGATATCTCCAACAACAAGATTCAAGGACAACTTCCTCCTAACATCGGGTCTATTTTTCCGAATCTTGTGATATCAACGATGTCCAACAATATGCTTGAAGGCTTGTTGCCTTCAAGTTTTGGCGACATGAAAGATCTTGCAGTCTTGGATTTGTCATACAATAAGTTAATAGGAGACCTACCAATTGGATTGGCTCGTAAATGATCCAAGTTATATTTTCTGAGGTTGTTGAATAACATGTGGAAAGGGGAAATTTTTCCAATTTCAGCAAACATCAACAATTTCGAATATTTATACTTGGACAGGAACAACTTCTCAGGCCCAATTCCACAGAAGTTATCCACTGCTCCTTTACGTACATTGGATTTAAGTTACAATAACTTGTCAGGAAATGTACCACCGTGGCTTGGTAACATCTCCTCCTTAACCTCCCTCGCGTTATCCAGAAACCATCTAAAAGGTCATATTCCACCTGATTATTGCAGACTTGAAGGACTTGAGGTATTAGATCTCTCTGACAACAACCTTGTTGGCGTGATCCCATCATGTTTCAATTCTTCTCTCGGCTTAAAACGTGTGTATTTGAGCAAAAACAAGTTTCACGGGGAATTCAACATGTTCTCAAACTCAGATTTAAAAGTCCTGGATCTTAGAGATAACAACTTCAGTGGTGCCATTCCAAAATGGTTGGGCAGTACTCTTGAGATAACCACCCTACTCTTGAAAGGAAATCGTCTTCAAGGCACCATTCCAACACAGTTATGTTATGCTAGTAACTTAAGACTTTTGGATCTGTCTCACAATAATCTCTCAGGACCAATACCTCATTGCTCGGGAAGCTTGATGCAACAACAAATGGTAATAGAACCATACCCATTCAGTTCATCATCTGGATATCAAGGATTCCAGACTTTCGGAGGAGACACCTTGATAGACATAGAATCCTCAATCGAATCATCATCGACAATTGTCTTTCTAGATAATTATGCATGGGTTGGAGCAGAGTTTACGACCAAATATAATACCTATTCCTACGAAGGTAGCATTATGGGGTGTTCATCAAATTCCAAGATTGCAGCTTTATTATTATCACCTCATTTTTTTCATAAGTGGTACCTCTTTCTTGCTGAAACAGAGGTTTTTCTCTTCTTGCTTAGCTTTATTTTAATTGGTTTCATGTGTGTTTCTATCAAATTCCAAGATTTTAGAATTTTTCTTATAATGGTGGTGTTCATGTCAGCTTGCGCGCACCTTAGCTTCTACAAGTCACCTTCTGTTCAATAAGTTTATCATAATGTATTGGTCATGCATATTTTCGTTGATAATTCACAAGTTAAAATCTTCATCAACCTGCAGATTTGGTTTCTGTTACTGAATCTGAACACTGATCAGATATATAGTAGCAATTGTTGGCGCTAGAAATTAATTTACGTTGCTTTTCACATAGATAGCTTCATCAAAATTTATTTGGTGGCTAATTAATCTAAAAGTAGCTGTTTTTTTCCCCAATAATCAGGCTGATTTTGTGGCAAAACAACCGCGCAAGGTGTGACATTCTTTTTCTGGGACAGACCGACCAAAAAGGAGAGAGGGGCACATAAATTGGGAGTAGTAATTAGTTGCTATGATGACCTTTGATGTACTTATTTCCTGATTGGGGCAGCTCGAGTTGTTGGTTGCAACACTAATATCATGGATGGTAAAACTAGTGTATCATTGCTTGCTGAGTGTTCAACTTCTCCTGATCATGTAAATACGAGCTAGTTGGCTTTTTCACATTTCTATGAAATGAATGAATGAACCACCACCCTGTGATATTCTATTCTCTTTTTCCCGTCTTAATTGTGAAACTAAACCTCAAATATATATATATATATATATATATATAATATAATACCCTTCAAATCAACTGACTTCTTTTGTCTAATATATATCTAAGCTTCCGCTATGCAGGTCCGGGTAAGGGCCAAGCCACAAGGATCTATTGCAACCTTACCCTACACTTCTGCAAGAGGTTGTTTTCACGGTTCGAACTCGTGACTTCCTAGTCACATAACATTAACTTTACCGGTTATACCAAGGCTCCCTTTCAAATAAATAACTTTCTATGAATAAAATAATATCTTATATAATCTCTGTCCAAGGCATTATCTCTTTATCTTTTAACATTCCTATGAATTATTAGTAATGTCTTTGTCCAAGATGCTTGAGGTCCCACTTGGTTTTGGAATCTTGATTTCTTACTAGTAGTCCAAGTAATCCAAAAATAATACTTACTTTTTTTTCCACCTGATGTCCGATATTTATATTGAAGTCTAAATATATCTAGACTCGCACCACGTAGGGCCCTATTTGGAGGGAAGTGTTCCCTACAAAGTATTTTTTCATATCCAAAACTCGAACCCGAAACCTCTAATTAAGGGAAAAATGGTCTCATCTGCTGCACCACATCTTTTAGTGGTAAAAGAATGCTTACTCCATTAGAAGCACCAGGATCCAGGAGTAGTAGTGTATTAAAGTTAGAATTGCATAACTAGCAAAGTCTACGTTAAGATATGGGGTTGGACCACTCATTTTATTTGAAATTTTTTTTCCCTAACAGAAACTGGTTAATGATCCTGTCTTGGTGTATGGGGTATTAAAATTTAAAGAAGTAATTACATTAAAAAAAATTAAGGATATTGATAGAGTTTGGGTGAACATGACAATACTTATATTTTTGAAAAGTTTAAGTCCTTTAAATTTGAAAGAAATGAGCATTTTTTATCTCCATCAATTATGTATACATTATGACAATTAGTTTTTAACGAGAACTAGTTTTAATTATTAAAAAAAAAAAAAAATTAACCAAAAACACTAGGAAAATCGGGTAAAATCCCATGAACTCCGATGACAAAGATTGCACCAAAAATCAAAAACAGACTAAAATAAGTAGAAAAGGCAGCTAACAAAACTACAACAGACGTCAAAAATAAATTCAAAAAAAAAAATTGCAAACACCATACCTTCAAATGCGAGTTCTCGCCAAGTCATTCTTTTTTTTTTTTTTTACACTTTATATTAAATCGAAAAATCAAAGTTTGTTAAATATTTGACGAAGTTTAATATGCTGACTTTTGCTTAAAGGATCACTCATGAGTATATCTAAAGGACAATCTTAAACCTAACCCCAAACGTATGGTGACCATTTTGATTATTCTCTCTACAATCTTGTCAATCTAATTGTGGTAGACGTAGAAGATGATCGTGTTGGGAATAAATCCCCGACAGGAATAATATTCACGATAATAAAAGTGAAATAATAATGTAACATAGAGATACAGTAATCAACAAGAATAAAAGAATGACAACGACATCAAGATTTTTACGTGGAAAACCCTTATGAATAAGGGAATAAACCACGACCCCGAGAGGAGCAATTAATATCACTGCAGCAAAGTTAGAGTAAAATACTCCAAATATCACTACAACACTCAAAAAACACTCAAAAGAAATAAACCTCTTTGGATATTCTCACCTCACCACAATATCACTCATTCTCTATTTTCCTCACATACTATTTTCTTGTACTCTGTCTGTGAAACCTCGCTCTTTCTTTCTCTTTTGTTGGTGTGAAGAAATGAGAGCCGAAGCTCTACTTTTACTCTCCGAAGCCTAATATATTTGACAATTTGCACACACTTTTCCTTCTTTATCTTTCGTTCATTTATGGGGATGAAACTCTTTCCTTCTTTTTCCTTTTTTTTTCATTTATAGGGATGGACCCCACACATCGAGCCATGAAAAAAAGATGAGCTGGATTATACGAGTAAATGTTCAAAAAACATAATATACAAAGCTAATTTTACTATTCTGACGCCCAAGTATTGTATTATCCGTGCGAATTCGGTCTAACAATGTACTTAGAACATAGTTCTCAACAACAATTTGGAGGAACGAGTATACAACAATAATAACTACTCCTCAATTTCAAGTAAGCTGAGGTTGGCTATAAAACATAACTGGCCATGTCACCCCATACAGGTTCACGCATGCCTAGGTGAGCAAAGCCTATATTCATTATTTATTGAGTATTTTTACAGTAGTTGTCAGTATACTCGACCCTCATCCTTTATCCGAGTTTGAAACCGATAATATGAGCTCAAGTATATATTGTCTATTTACAATAGGACATGTCTTCGGACCATGGACCACTCTTTGTATTTGAAATCTTTTCCTAACAGAAACTATTGTTAGATTTAAAGATCATATATATGGCCAGCATCAGAGTTTCCTTTTATTATATTTGTAGATTCTTGTCATGGTTATCCTTCTTGATGAAGAAAGGACAACATTTGGCTAAAGTTGAAAAAAAAATGAGCAATTGAAACTGAAATCGAAAAAGAGCATTTGAAAGTTGAAATTGTCTTTGAATTACTGGAAAAAAAGTTAACTCCTATGAGTGAAAGCCATTTCAACTTCAAAATAATGCATATGCACTACCAACAAGGGTTCCGTTGGAGTGACAAGTATTCTTTCATCCTTAACTAGAGGTCTCGGGTTCGAGCCCTGGGTATGGAGTTGCCTTTATTATAGAGCGCTTTACTCCCCAATGTGGGAAGAGTAGGACCATCTGTAAATATAGGAAACACAAACTGCTAAATTGTTTCAGGATAGTGTACTTCTAAAGGATAACTAGAGCACAATTTACACAAGTACAACAGCAGACACATAAAGCTTGATACAAAAACCAGATGAAACTGGTGATGAAAAGCTAATAGAAGGGATGAAAACTAGACATTTTCTAATTTGGATAGGCAGCCTAAGCATGAATGTCATGTTCTGATGATACATACATACATAAGTATTTTACATCAACCTCTACTCACAACGCGATTTGCACGAGATGAAATAGAGAGATTCAGAAGTTCTACAGCTCCTCATATTGAACTGAAAACCCACAACGACAACGTTTTGTCCTTGTTGAACTTTCTTCATCAACAGTATGATCTTCTACTAGGAATACATGCTCGTGGTCTTCTGCAAGTACAGTTGGTGGACAATTAGATTGGGCAATCTCAGATTTTTCTTGCTGGTATTCAGGAGTCATTTTTGTATCCTCAGGGCCACGAGCTAGTAGGGAGGATTTATCATTGGATGTTGCAAAATTGATAGCTGATTGTGAGGATGCTCCGTCCGCGTAGCAATTGTGTAGCCTCTGTCGGGTAATAAGTGATGCAAAAAGTTTATACCACCTAGAAAGAGCTTCTGCTTCAGTCCTCTTCCTCTCTTTGGCCTGTCTTCTCTCCTCTTCTTCTGCATATGCCTGATAACATCTCAACAAATTCAACATCAGTTCTGCCGGATGGCTTCAAAATACAGTAATAATTGGAATTGTTTGATAGCATCAGAAAGAAAATGTTCAAGCACTTCAGAGACAAGTGTGTGCGCGCGCGAGAGAGAGAAAACATCAGAGAAGTTTATTTGGTAAATTTATGTCAAATAGGCATTATTGAAAACTTAGTTGGCACGGACATGGAGACCCGCATAAACAAATATAAGAAAATTTTGAACATGCATGGGGAGGAAAGAATACGAATTAGAGACGCAATAAATATTTTTAAACAAAATCGAATTTTCCCAAAGTACAGTTCCGTACTGAAAAAGATAGGCAGTCAACCATAAGCTTTAGTGACTGTTGCACATTAGGGACAAAAGAATAATCCTATTTGTATATTTGTTTTATTGACTATCTTCCACCACCAACCAAGAACTTGAGAAAAGGAGGAGACATTAGAAATATTTTTGTGTCCCATAAAAGGGCAACCCAGTGCACTAAGCTCCCGCTATGCCCGGGGTCCAAGGAAAGGCCGGACCACTAGGGTCTATATGTCTAGTAAAGTGGGATCTGAGGAACTTTGACCTCCATATAACCAGAAATCGAATAAAGAATGTGCTGGAACACGATTGAACAAAACATTTGGTACAGGAGATAAATTCTTGCAAAGAAACAGAAAGCACCTACATTCCTTTTTCTGTTCTGCCTTCCTCTTAAAATTTGCAAAGAAGCCACCCCAAAATAGGCATCATTTATCTGATTGCAATATGGGATAAGTATTCCATGTACTTTCTTAAGTGTGACCAATTTTACAATGAGGACTAAGAAGAGGTGAAGAATGTGAAGTTACCCAGAACATGATTGGTCCCCATTACAAAGGACATCAAAAATATGTAAGCAAGCAATGGAAATTTATTCCAGTAATTCAATTATTTACCTCGAGAATTACATCCTTGAACTCGGTACACACCACAATCCCCTCATATACAGGTAGAGATCGACCATTCCGGAATTCAAATTCAACCATAGCAGGTGCAAAATCAATTTCTAGTCTTTTAGCAACAGAAACCAACCTTGGCAATCTCAAGTGGACTCTACCCGGTGGAAGGCACTTCTCGGACCAGACATCCACTTGACCACGCTCATTCTAGAAAAAAGGCCACATACCAACCGTCACTTCCTAGCCAAAAACAACCATAGAGACAAGATCGGCAAATAAACCAAACAACAGAGGAGCGAAATCTTGTAACCAATTATTCCATCTGTTACACAAAGGAAAAGAAGGAAAACGGTGTACATATAAATGTAGCATGTCATATGTATGAACAGGGACTGATAACATTCTTGAGCAACTGCTCGATGAAACTATCTCAAGAAGCCAACAAATGAACCAGAACCAAAAGTTGAAGGTAGACGATGAGTGTAGTTGAAGAGGAAAATTGCACAGAACTGCTTATTCTCCAGATTGAAGCCTTGTACTTCTCGACTAATCATATGTAGATAACATGCAACTAAGAGCTGTTTAACTGAACATTCTAGCAGAAGAGATTTCAACAACAACAACTATCCAGTATAATCCCACCAAGTGGGGTCTGGGGGGGTAGGATGTACGCAGCCTTACCCCTACCCTGGAAGGGTACAGAGACCGTTTCCGATTGACCCTCCTAGCAGAAGAGATTTCAAAGTTTCAAATTGCAAATGTACAATTGTACTGATTACACACACTTTAAGAATGTTAACAAATTTCCTTTAACTATACACAAAATATTGAAATTCTTCAAAATCTATTCTCTTATATGGCATGATGACTTATCCATGTAGATCCTGAAGTTGTTTCTCAACATGTTTATTAAGGTCAAGAAGTAAGGGGAAAAAAGAAATTACCTTAGTTGGGAGAGAAATGCAAAGGAAGAGGGAATGATGACAATGGAACTACCAGTAGCTAAGAATGATGAAAGCTTCGACAGACTTTAAATCTGTCCGATTCGAATAAGGCACATGCCTCTGTCTCTAACTCTTTATATCAAAAGAAATATTCTTAAATAGAAGGAGAAGACCGAGAAATGAGAATTGGCTGTATGAGTGATGCATAAACCAGATGGATAAAACAAGGTTTAAACACTATAGTCAAAAGAAATCCATAGCTTTACATCATGTTGTGAAAGGATAAAGAGGTCTTTAGTGAAGAGGCTTTGAACCCGAAATAGGACTAATGCAGATCTGAGCTTTTGAAAAGATGAAGATGCAAAGACAATCTTTTGGACACAAGCTAACATAAGATTCTAGCTTGCACTCACTTAGAGCAGATGGAGATTCTCGGATGGGGAAAAACTGTAAATACTCTATCCTAAGCACGGCCCAAGCAAATATTGATCTTATTTTATTTCCGTGCCCTGGCCAAATGTGCAATACCCCACCAATACACACATCTGAACAAGATCGTATTACTTTTGCTATCACCAAACCACAGCTTGCATGCAGCAAATGTCATGAAGGTCAGAATGAAAAAACAGGACCCAGAGATGCCGCTCACCCCACTCCCACTCCCACCCCCATCCCAACCCCCAACCCCCACCCCAAAAAAAGGAGGGCAAACAAAAACTGAAACACGATTGTCGGCATCAGCGTCACTCACTTTACATCAAGACAAACAAGTGCAAGAAGATTATTTCTGTTTCCCCTTCTCCAACCAAAGCTTTAAAGGTGGAACACGTATATGCATGCACCCTTCCACTATTCCCTGTCCCTTCTCCTTCACAAGAAATAGGTAAAATCATTAACCCAATTAGCTAATTTTGTAACTTCGCACCAGAATAACCTAAAAGCAAAACGTAATGGGCGTGGAACATGTCAAAGAATGCGCTAAGTAAAATCCATTCAACCTCCTACTTTCTTCCTTACTCTCACCCAATCAGAAAACCTTTTTGTCCTCTATTCTCTCATTGTTTCTGCGATAAAACAAGTCGTATCCAATTAAAGTGTGCACTTGTGAAGTATAATGCTAATAAATTAGCATAAAATGTCAGATCCCAAATAAATCTCAATTTTCTCGACATTTCTATCACTTAGAAGGCTTCACCTTAGGTACAATGCCATTTACTGCAGGAGGAAGAAACAGTGGTTCGGTTTGCGACTGTACATAGAGGGCCACAGTTCCTCCACAATCCTCCTCGCCATAATCATCATCCTTAACATCCTGTTCTTTGTTCTGCTTTCCAGAATGCTTCAGAACCTGACCATAAAAGCAAAGCAGATTAAGGTACTTGCAGAGTTGTGGACAATCGAAAATCATATTGCAGATGAATAAAAGATTTATGTGCAGACAAAAACCTTCGCAGGGATCTCATTAGCTTTCACTTGGAGCCCCTCACGAAGCCATTTTTCCTTTCTTTTGAGTGTTTGTACACAGGATCGTGGGTATACTGGATGACCAGAACAAAAACCTAATACAGGTCCTTTGGGGTAAAGAATCTGATACTTGTTAAGCCATCTTTCAATTATGTATAAGTGATGGTTTCTGTAAGCCTGCAGAGCAAATTAGTTGAAAACAAATCTATCAGTGCAACGTCGTCAACTTTTAGTGAATACTTGTGTTTGTTATACCTGTTGATTTGTTGGAAGAGGTTCAGTCAGTGCCCTAGTTTCCAACTCCATATCTTCGAGAGAGCTCCTGGTTGCTGTAAAATAATTCCTTGTTGAGAATTCTGCATAATTTTTCTCGCTATGTTCATGCAAATCCAGCATACCTGTTGATTGTGCTACTTTTGTTTTCTTGCTTTCATCAGAAGTTTCCTATCTCAAATGAACAACATCACTGGTCGACACGGATTCCAACTCCTTTAATGGTGCCAATACTGCATCCCACCAAATTGAGTTGACTCGTTCTGATGCTATCTTGTACCACTTTGTACAGTACCTGACAAGAAAATGAAAGACATATTACACAGATGCATCCACCAAGGTAATCTAATTCTTATAGAATCTTCCCATTTTCAATATTTTTCTAAAAGTCAATTGCGACCCCTACTGTTTGGGACTGAGGCATAGTTGCCATTGTTGTTTCTTATAAGTCAACTCTTCCAATTTATTAAAGAGCTTCTGAATTGATTACCAAATTTTGCTGTGGTGAGGAGGCACGCACTTCTTTTTGATACCTATGATGGTAATGGAAGAGTATAGGTTCAGCAGCAGATATCTACCATGTCCCACAAATAGTTATCATGTGACAACATAGATGTTTTGTTTATTAGGATGCCCTATTTTCATTTCCCCAGAATTTTGCCAAAATTTTCCTCATTATTTTGCTTAATCATGAACTACTTTATGCGACTGAAATGCAATCTCAGTGGAAAATTGGAATAAAATAAATAATCATGACAACCATTAGAATTGACAATGATGATAATAATAATAATACGGGTACTTGTCCTAATTAGAATCATAAACAAAATGATGAGGACAATGATAATTGAGCAACAAATTATAAACCTCAGAGCTCATGGCTTGCATGTCGTCTATGCAGGGAAGGGATAAAATGAGGGGAAAATGACAGGGGAAAGAAACAACGCTTTAAGATTCTGCCTGTAAAACTACGATGGTATGACAAAAGTAATTTTATAGTAATAAGACCAAGGAGTAAATCAAATTTGAAAAAACATAGTCACTAGGTCAAATCTAGAAATTTATATTATAAATGCATGAAGAGGAACATCATGCTGCAGATAACATGACTAATATTATATATAAAACAATGACTAACAAAACCAAATCTAAGAGAAACTACAGAAGCCAATGAAATTTGGAAAACCAAATCAGCAAGAAATTGAAACCTGCGTGTAACATCTTTAGCTCCATTTCCAGCAAAAGCAACAACATATCGTAAATGCAATTTGCATGCAGCAGCTACAGCTTCCACATTTTGCTCTCCATCAGTAATTGCATTTACAACATCAACATGCACCCATTTCCCCGTCAGATTCTCACCACTGCAATAGACCTCTGCCCAGTATAGAGGCGCCCCTACTTTCCTAGATCCAACAGCAGTTGATATTCCATGAGAGGAAGTCGAACACTCTCTCTGCTTTAATTTTCTTCTTTTTGAATGGTGATGCATTTGATGAAGTACTTTGTACATCCGCCAGTTCTGAGACCATAGTGTTCCTAACAATTTCAACTGCGGTGGAAGAAAGAGCCATTTTCACCTGCATCTCAAATTCAAGATCCCCTTCTCTTTAGACGCTCTCTCTTCATAATACATTCATCATTAGCATCACGCTGAGCATCTGATGTTAATGGCGACATTCTTTTATCAGACTTATCTGTAATAGTTGCTCTAGACTTGCCATTGTTATGCTTGCCATCGGCCAAAGATTTAGCAGGAGTGAGAGGAGAATACTTTGGAGCAGCCACCATCAATGTCGAAGAGTTAAATATCCCGCTACCAGCCTTGCTAGGGGATTGACCAGAGGGATATGGTTTCTCAATTTCAGGCTTCAGGGAAGCCACATCCAAGATTGATACGAACCTGCAATGAATGTCGTCATATCTTTAAGGTGATTCCTCATGAGATAAAAAACTTGCAAGCTTTGGGGCATTCCCCAAAGCTTGCAAGATAGAGCATAGAAAAAATAAGCAGCTTAGATTGTCCTTTTTGGTATACCACAAGGGGGTTTTCATGTTCGAAAGATAGAGCACACTTTTATTTTGGTAACAAGCGGCATGGGCTGGGAAGTTAGGTGATAATCTTGCACCGGAAACTTCCCTCTTCTACAGTTTCTTTAATGCATTTCAAAGGCCACAGGAAATTTGAACTGTCAGCACTTCGCTAGGTTATATTTACGCACCTCCTTACTCCAAGAATAGACAGTTTGCTGCTAAATGTGTTAACATCACCACGCAATAGCTCTAGCAACTAACCAAAAATATGTGGGGAAAAAGTGAAACAGAAATCACTTAATACAACTGGAGAAGACAAGGAATAACAATACTTCAACTGACTCGAGACAGTTTTGGAGTTTAAATGCTCTGCACAATTTAACTTCATAGTTTGAATGCTTTCGATAACTTTTGTTGCACCTAGCATTTTACCTCTCTTTCTCTCTCCCCACCATCACTCCCTCCCTCCCTCCTTCCCACTTCTCTCTCTTCTCTTATAGTAATCCCTCTTCCCCCTTCCCCCAATCTTTCTCTGCGTTTTGAATTCTCTTCTCTTAGAGCATTTATGACAGCCGTCATTCAGAGTAATGGATAATACAGCAGTCAGTAGAAGAACAATAGGGGCTAATTGTAAAAGGAAAAGGAAAAATTGTAGCTTACCTGGTCGTAAGATTCAAAGCCCTAAACAGTGCTATAGACAATGCAGCAACCTGTAATAATGAAATAACAAAAATGGATGTTTCTCAGATCAACGGGCAATATACTAAATCCTGTTTCTTCTATCGAGATATTGAAGCCTGCACAGCCTCTAACTATGCTTTTAAATAGGTAAGTTCCAAAGTTTTGCAATTAACCCTGATATTACATCAGATCTGAAGGAAAAATAATTTTTTTAAGACACGATGTTATGAAAAAGCTAGGCTAAGGACAGGAAAACGAGAAAACACATATAATGCAAAAACATACTTCTTCTGGGGTCCCTTCCTGAGACTCAAGAGTTGATGCCAAAGCTGAATGAAATGACTTCTCTGTATCACTTGCACCTCTAACACGGAAATAACTGTGGAACTGCAAACAGTGGTAAAAGGTGAAATAAAAGAATGAAACTTGTAATATCAAAGGGCAGTTATGATTATAACATAAAACACATACCCAACTGACAATAGGAGTTAGAGCCTTTGCAGTAAGTTTTGGAACATCTGTTAACTTCAGAAGATGTGGTGGCAGCAGTGAAAGTAAAGAAGCGTGGCAAAATAAGCAAAATCTTATATTTTAATATTTTCCTCCCATAAGTAACAGTACTTGGAGGGAATGCTTTAAAAGGCCAAAAGTTCACCAGCATTTCCACATCATGCACACAGAAGAGGCTAAAGCATGCCAAGTCAAAGATCAATGTTTTTTCTTCTTTTGACACGTCATGCTAAGTCAGATATTAAGGACAGCCCGGTGCACTAAACTCCCTCTGTGCGCGGGGTCCCTGGAAGGGCCAGACCATAGGGACCCTTACTTTGCATTTCTGCAAGAGGCTGTTTCCACGGCTCGAACATGTGACCTCCTGGTCACATGGCAGCAACTTTACCAGTTACGCCAATGCTCCCCTTCCTAAGTCAGATATTAATGTCATAAATAAATGAGATACCCAAAAAAAACATAATTAGAGCTGGAATTATCTGAGATTATGTATCCGTAGCTATAAAGTCCTCAATGATCATGTGTTGTAGAGTCATATAGAGATTTTTTTTTTTTGAGTAAGAGTCATATAGAGTTTTTGAATTCCAAAACTTCGAAGTTTAACACATATCACAACCATAACAGCATGTCAACAACAAAGGTGAAGGATGACAAATTTAGTTGGAAATCAAATAGGATTTTCCTACAATTTTCCACATATTTCTAATTTCTCACCCATTCACATATTCCCCAAAACTAACTTAAGTCTTCTCTAAGTTTAAAATATGTTGTGTATTCTAATCTCCATGACTTCAGAAACCTGTGAAGAAAATTTCGGACACGACTTCTAAAAAGTACCGTCATCGCACTCCCTCGTTACTGTTTTCATTATTTTCCTCATCCCCTCTATACTGAGTTGACTAAGGAAAACAGAAAATTTACTGCTGCTTAACCAAGAATTCCTCAATTCCCCAAAGTTGGAATAACCTTTCCTGTTTTCTTTATCTTCTATTTCTTTTTCTTGGAGCCTGGGTGGGTAGGGGTGGATTCAAATTATGAATAAACAACAATCCAGTAAGATAGTTGATAGGAGGTTTAGCACATCCACATTTTACATGCTAATATCGATGACAATTGGAGGAAGAATATCATGCTACTGGAATAAGAAAGAACCTGGATAAGAGGATCATTGCAAGCACTATCTACCAACCTACCCCTCGCTAGTAAACAAAGCAAGTTAACCTTATGCACAACCTCAGCCAACTCCTGCAATTTAAGGGGGTAAAAGTATAACTTGATGCACGTCCGACAAGGGCCTAAAACGTTAGATCATGGCATTCATAACTTTTCTCTATGATATTCAAACCACCTTTTCTTCTGCAGTTGCTCGGCGTACTGTCTTCTGTTTACTAGAATCAGGCAGAGCATCAAACTCAACAGTCACACCATTGATTGTATCTTCCTTGAAAAAGCTTTCAGACTTCAAAGTATGAACTGACCCGTCTTCCCAATCAATACCATCAAGTTCATCTTCCCTCTCGATACTCTGACACTGAACATCTGGACCTTCATTTTCCACTTCCGATGGCACATTTTGTAACACATCTCTAGTGCAACATTCAGCACCCAACGTAGTCCTTGCAACTGTAGTGCCGGTAAGCTGCTTTTCTGTCTCCCTTGATCCGTTCTCTGGCTATACATACAAACAAAAGAACAATTAAAAACTGCAATTGTTCAAATGCAATTCATGCCTCAATCATCAACACTAAGACGTGGAAACATGTAAGATTTTTGAGCATTACGAACAAAAAGGGTTAATTACTTCTTGCTGAAGGAAGTGTTTCACTCACTATATTGCCTAATTGAAGCGATAGCGCAAGAAAGAGACAAACCTTGCCCGTAGAATCTTGTTTGCATAGGTAACTATCATCTGTGTTCAGACCCCGAGAGCCACGTGACTTGTTGACTCGCTTCAAAAGTTTTCCCACTGCACCTCGAGATATGTTTGCAAGAGTTTCTGAAATCAAGCATGTTATTCTTACTGTAGTTTCAACCTTCAAGAACTCAAAACTCTACTGTTATTGTCAATGCATGTTTAAAGTACTTATCAAGAGTTCTTAACAACAACAACCCAGTATAATCTCACAAGTGGGGTCTAGGGAGGATAGTGTGTACGCAGACCTTAGCTGTTTTCAATAGACCCTCGGCATCCTTCCCTCCAAGAACTCCCCACCTTGCTCTTGAGGAGACTCGAACTCACAACCTCTTGATTGGAAGTGGAGGGTGCTTACCATCAGAGCAACCCACCTTGTCAATCAAGAGTTATTAAATTTAATATTAATAATGAACCATTGCAACATAACGAACCATTGTCACAGGCTCTATCTTTGCAGCCGCTTCGGCGGGGGTCTGTGGAAGAGCCGGACAACAAGGGTCTACTGTACGGAGCTTTACCCTGCATTTCTGCAAGAGGCTATTTCCACGGCTTGAACCTGTGACCTCTTGGTCACATGGCAACAACTTTACCAGTTACGCCAAGGCTCCCCTTCTCATTTGAAAAGTTTCATGAATGTTAAAATTTAGAGTAAGACTCTACTTGGGGCAGACAGAAATTACTTATCATGGAAATATACTATCAATTGAAAATAAAGAAACAAGCCTTGGATGATCTGCCTCTTTTCACTTAAACATGAAAGAACCTCAAAAAGGGGTTATAAGAAGGACTATAGAAGCAAAAAATATGAAACAAAAATCTAAAAATTGCATTTTTATGCAGTCACATTGTGTTCTAGAAATATGTAGTGTGGTTAAGGAAAAAATACCAGTAAATAAACTAAATCCCAAAGACAGTAGCAAATAAAGATGAAATGATACAATAAAGGGGTAGTTAAACAAGAGGAGAAATAAGCTGAAATTGTGAAAACGAAGAATCAAAGATTGAATTTTTATGCATTCTTGGTCATGTTTTGGTGTCATCTTGTGTACTGTAACAGTAACTAAAGTGAATCCCAAAGAGAAATATGAAAGAATCCAATAATGGGGTAGTTCAAAAAAGAGGATAAACCAGCAAAAACTGCAAAATAAGAATAGAAAGATTGAATTTTTATGCATTCTTGGTTGGTTTATTTATTTATTTATTTTTGTCTGGTTGAAGAGACAGGAAAGATACCAGTTGATTGATTCTGTAGCTTTACCTGATTTCTGGTTCGCATTTTTGATCAATTGAGCAATAGGAAGAAGAAGAGGCGCGCTCTATATGCTTACGGTTGAAACCTTGAAATTCCCAAATATTAACAGCTTTGTTCAATCTTTTTTTTTGTTATTGTTTTTCATTTTCATTAATACTCGCACTAATATTAACAGCTTGTTTGGATGGTTGTTGCCTATTATATTATATTTTTATTGTTACTTTACCTATAATATTAAAGGGTGTTATTTTATATAAATACCGATTTGTTATAGTCGTATGTTATCTTATTTTTTATCTCATCTTGCCTTTATTATTATCAAATAATTATATTTTATTTCTTACCGTACTTTTTTATGTAACAATTGTATCATGTTATATTACAAGTTTATTCTTCATATTGTTGGTATGTGACATCATGAAATAACAACAAACCATATAAGCTATCCAAATATTGTATTTATTAAAATAATGATATACTACAGTACCATATAATACTTTACAAAAATTAATTTGTCTCAGTTTCTGAAAATATAAGTTTCGTTTTAAAATTGACAAGAACGAAAACATAAAACTGTGTGGAAAATATTTTTCTCATATGCGATGAAAATAAGACATTTAATTTATAGAATAAATAATGACCATTTATATACATTTTCCTCTACATTTGAGTCAATTGACCAATTTGTAGGTATATTACTTAGCTAAAATTTCCCTTCTTTATTGAATGGAAGTCCAAACTATGTACTACACCATGTTAGTTTTTGTTTTGGGGGGGGGG
>ML438922.1:0-53441 GCA_005239525.1 Nicotiana knightiana
ACTCAGACATATTTAGCAAACTGTTCCTCCCTCCGAAAGGATGGGCTGGCTCTGATACCACAGCAAGATGAACAGAGCAAGAGACTCTAAGTAAGAATATAGTTCATTTCAAGGATAAACACAAGGCATGGTGTAGGCCTAACTACCCGGAAGTAAAAATAATAGTCACTACGTACGGACTCTGGTCACTTAGTGCGTACGTAGCCCCCACAAACATTAGCACATAACCATTCAAATAACCTAGGGGGACAATTCCCTCTTACAAGGTTAGAAAGGAGACTCACCTCGTGTTGAACCTACTCCCCGGGTCAAGAATGCGCACGAAACTCCGAACTCGTCACCCAAGGACTCGAAACTAATCAATCGTAACGTAAATATATCAAATTATACTCAAAACATGGAATTCTCCTACTACTTAGTCAAATTCATCATTCTTGAAGAAATCCCAAAATCCAACCCCGGGCCCACATGCTCGGATTCCAAAAATTCTCGAAAGAAACACTCACCCATAACCTAAGGATCATTAATATATGATTTTTGTATGATTTCATAGCCAATTCATGGGTAATTCTCTAAATTCTCGAAAGCCCTAGGTTACTACCCAATTCCTTAATTTTTCACTAATTAGGTAGTTAAATTCAACTAGGAATTCATGCATTAACTAAATTTAGGATAGAATTCACTTACCTTTAAGTAGCTAGGTCGTGGGACTCTTTTCTAAGCTCTCAAAATCATCTATGGTGGAAGAAAATGGAATGAAAATGGGATAATCCGCATTTAAAGACCTTACTGCCTACAGGGGTTTCCGCACCTTCGACTCGACGATCGCATCTCCAGTCTTGCACCTGCAAGCAATAGCTCGCACCTGCGGAAAATGGGACAAGAGCCTGGGCTCGCACCTGCGGGCAGGAGTCCGCACCTGCGGGAAAGGGCCTGCACCTACGAGAACTAGGCAACCCACCTGGGGGTCGCACCTGCGAGGCTAGGATCGCAGGAGTGGTCTCGCACCTGCGACTGGGCAACCGCACCTGCGGTCACACCAGATCAGGTGCACCAGCAACTACTTCAGTTGGTTTTTAGCCTCGTTTGGTGCCCGAGAGGTACCTGGTCCCACACGAGCCCCCGTCCAAATATACCAACAAGTCCCAAATCATAATACGGACTCGCTCGAGCCTTCTGGACACCCACAACAATTCTAAAACTCAAAATCACACCTCAAAACCCCTAGAACCAAACTTAGGAACTTTAAGTTTCTTGAATTCGCCAACAATCCACCGAACCGACCTATACTACTCGGAATGACACCAAATTTTGCAGGCAAGTCATAAATGACATAACGGAACGATTCCCGGTCTCGAAATTCGATTTGAACCTCGATAACACAAAAACACGTCCCAAACCATAATATGAACTTAAGGAAACTCTTATTTCGATATTGGGTACTGAAACGCTCCCGGGTCATCAAAAACTCATTCCAAACATACCCCCAAGTCCAAAATCATCATACAAAGCTGTCGGAACAATCGAAACTTGATTCCGAGGTCGTTTACTCAAAATCTTGATCGAAGTCAAACTTGGCCTTAAAGGCCAACTTGAAGGAACCAAGTGTTCCAATATTGTCCACCCGCCCCCGCAAGTCATAAATCACAATAAGCCACTATGGGAAGTTTCATTTAGGGGAACGGGGTCCGATAACGCAAAACGACTGGTCGGGTCGTTACAGAAACTCTAAATATGTGCTTGTTGGCTTGCCTAGTTCCAAGATTGGTTCCATCATGGTCGGGTTAGGATTTGAGGTCGTGACAGTTTATTTATTCAATCTTGCACTTAATTATTTGATTGCTTGATCACCAATTGAATATTATCTACAAATCTAGGATTGAACTCGAGAGAGGAAACTCTAGATTACATATAAGATTGAGTAGAGAAAGATCTTGAACTCGAGCATCAGGAACGAATTTGTAGTTAGGATAGGGATATACCTAATCGCCTTACTTGGTTAATATACAAGAATTATAAATGCGTTATTGTTAATCCTAATTCCATAGGAATATAGGTGTTAGGTTAGCTTGAATAGGCGAGTAGTCCTTCGGGAGAAGGCTACGAGCAATATTAACCCTGTCAATCAATAAACTAGATAATTAATTAAATAATTTAAGTGAAAAACTCAACGGGATTGTTAGCTAACCCATAGCTCTAGAATATTTGCTCCCATTGAATTCATCTCTAAGATTTTAGATTTGTTTCCTTTAATTTCATAGTTTACTATTCTAGATTAGTTTTAGTTAACTATTCATACTTTAGAAAATCGCTTGAATAGATTAATTGTTTGGGTTTAATTTAGTTGATACTGTCACGCCCCAAACTAGGGGAGGCACGACTGGCACTTGATAATGTATTAGATCGAGTTAGCCACTAAACATACTAGCTAACTAAATTGGGGGCCCAACAGATCGGCCAGCACAACATCTGAAATACTAAGCCTGGACCGTTAAGGTCATGACCTGAATAACAATAAGCCATATAAACAAAGGTAGACAATCCAAAATAATAAAGCACTAGTTGGCCGACGAGGCCGCGAATGAAGACATACATGCCTACACACATATATATACATGCCAAGCCTATAGGCTGGAGAATGAAAGCTGCAAAAAGAAACCCAGAATACTGTGTCCACAATAGCCTCTAAGAGTGTCATATGCACTGTCGGGACAAGGCCCCGGCTATATCTAAACTGTACATCAAAAGTAAACATCCTACGAAAGTTCCAGGAAGAGGTGGAGCTTACCAACTCATAGCTGAACCTAGGAATCCTAGCGGAGGGGTTGATCAGAGTCCCTACCGGGACCTGCACGCACGAAAAAACAATGCAGTGTCCCCAGGCAACGGGACATCAGTACGAATAAAAATGTACTGGTATGTAAGGCAGAAAGTAGAATCATACATAGCTGATGTAAAAAGGGTAATAGAGATACCACCTGACACTGAAACTCTGATAGCCTCCATGGCCGACATCCGACCTCATAGTAATCAAATATGCATGGTATGCTCGTGTAATCGTATGTCATGAATACATATATATTGATGCAAATGCATGACATACCCAACCAAATGCTAGCAATGGCGGTCTCTCCCGGTAGCTAACCGGTATCATATTGCCAACCTGTGGCCATCTGTACAATATATATAGTCTTTCGGGCAAATAGGCCCCTTACCTCCGATTATAGCTCGAAGTCCATGCATAATATGCCATGTATGATATGAACTTTGAATGCACATAATAGGCCATAACAAGAACTTAGCCAATCTTGGCTCATTGGTACTCTTGTTCTCATAATCTCATAATCACCTTCGTATCGCATACAAATGTCTCGGTGAACCTCATATGTTTTTTGAATAAGCTTGAAAACTGAACTCGACTTTTAGAAAGATAACTTAACTCTGAAGATGTTCATAAAAAGTTTAAGGTGGTTCACTTAGTCCTTATACCTGATTTCTTGATAATTAGTAAAAGAAAGTATTTCAAAAATCAAGTGTTTTAGTAGTTTAAACATAAAAATTATATTTGAGATTTTTTTNAACTGGGGGCCCAACAGATCGGGCAGCACAACATCTGAAATACTAAGCCTGGACCGTTAAGGTCATGACCTGAATAACAATAAGCCATATAAACAAAGGTAGACAAGCCAAAATAATAAAGTACTAGCTGGCCGACGAGGCCGCGACTGAAGACATACATGCCTACACACATATATATACATGCCAAGCCTATGGTCTGGAGACTGAAAGCTGCAAAAAGAAACCCAGAATACTATGTCCACAATAGCCTCTAAGAGTGTCATAAGCGCTGTCGAGACAAGGCCCCGACTATACCCAAACTATACAACAAAAGTAACCATCCTATGGAAGCTCCAGGAAGAGGTGGAGCTTACCGACTCACAGCTGAACCCCGAAATCCTAGCGGAGGGGTCGATCAGAGTCCCTACCTGGACCTGCACGCACGAAACAAAAATGCAGTGTCCCCAGGCAACGGGACATCAGTACGAATAAAAATGTACTGGTATGTAAGGCAGAAAGTAGAATCATACATAGCTGATGTAAAAAGGGTAATAGAGATACCACCTGACACTGAAACTCTGATAGCCTCCATGGCCGACATCCGACCTCATAGTAATCAAATATGCATGGTATGCTCGTGTAATCGTATGTCATGAATACATATATATTGATACAAATGCATGACATACCCAACCAAATTCTAGCAATGGCGGTCTCTCCCGGTACCTAACTAGTATCATATTGCCAACTTGTGGCCATCTGTACAATATATATAGTCTTTCGGAAAAATATGCCCCTTACCTCCGATTATAGCTCGAAGTCCATGCATAATATGCCATGTAATGATATGAACTTTGAATGCACATAATAGGCCATAACAAGAACTTAGCCAATCTTGGCTCATTGGTACTCTTATTCTCATAATCTCACAATCACCTTCGTATCGCATACAAATGTCTCGTGGAACCTCATATGTTCTTTTGAATAAGCTTGAAAACTTAACTCGACTTTTAGAAAGATAACTTAACTGTGAAGATATTCATAAAAAGTTTAAGGTGCTTCACTTAGTCCTTATACCTGATTTCTTGATAATTAGTAAAAGAAAGTATTTCAAAAATCAAGTGTTTTAGTAGTTTAAACATAAAAATTATATTTGAGATTTTTGGAAATCGACGTATCACTTTGGAGATTTTTAAAATACACTTTAACAAGGAAGAAGTACTGATCGCATATACTAAATGCCTTTATTTTTAAGTCACACAACCCAAAGACGAATAGGAATTCATATATATTGACATATAGTTAAGAAACCCAACAAAATGACATATATAGATGTCGAATACCCTATTTAACCGAACGAGTGGAATATCAACCTAATAGCATCATAAAAATACTTCAGCTACGATCCCAATGCCTTTCTCAGAAGGTCTTCCTAGTAATAGAATAGTAAAATACCACATTTGGCATCTTAGGAATTTTCCAGAATTCGTGCTAAAAGGAAGGACGGAACTTAGCCTTAACATACCTCTCCAACGAACGTCTGAATGCAGGTAATTCCTTCACGAACATTGTCCCTTACGTCCTAATCTTCGCAAGCACTATATATATTCAGCTTATACGCACCTATAAACAGTTCATAATTGAGTTTAAATCGGTATATTTCCCATATGACCCTAACTTGACGAAACGTCCCTAGAACTTTGTAAAAACGATCATAAAAGAATCCGAAGATGATTACCTTGGCAAACCAAGTATAAATCTGGAATAACCAGCAAGAACAACAAATTCCTATCTTCCAAAAATAGCTCCAAACACAGCTAATAGAAGGGGAAAACGATTGCAAAGCGTAGAGATTGCGTTTCTAGGCATGGGGGCAAACTTTAACGATAGAAATCATTAAAAACGCACCTTAATCACTCAAGAACACCATGGAACCATCTCTTCATCTTTCTCACTATTTTAGGACGAAGATGAAATTTTTTGGGGTCTTAAAAGTTGGATTTTCCGACTTATACTACTTGTTTGACCCGACCCGGTTCGCGACCTGGTTTCAGCCCGGACAGTCCGTGGTAAAACAGTCATAACTTCTTACTCCGATGTCGATGTGAGGTTTTTTGGTTGTGAACTAGACTCGTAAAACTTTGATTAGGTAGGTTGTGGGTCCTATAGCTCTTTATACATTGGGAGAAATGATCTGATAGATTTGACCCAAAGTTTAGAAAATTTATTAGAGAAATTTACGATAACTTTTGCTGACCTTTATTTCGCAACTTGCTTGTCTCCAAAAATTAACATGTGACCAGTGTGATATTATAATACCGCATAACACATTATTCTTAGCATATTAGACATTCTTAGTCTTATCCCATAGGTGCAAGTTAACTTAAACTTTCCGAGCGCGCAGGGTGCTACCCGAGCCATTTCTTTAACCACGAACCTTTGTTTAAGGGATTACTTTGACCTAAAGCTTTAGTTTAGTTCCTTTATATTACCACACATGTTCATTCTTATTCTCCCAATGTGCTATACCCAATCAGATATACCTAATATAACAACGCCATGTTACGTATATTACGTAAGAGAAGAGAAAAAAACACACGGGGTCTCACAGATACTTAATCACAAGTCCATGTGGGTATTGTTTAACCAAAAAGTAGGATTCTTAGTGAAAGACTAATTTTAGATTAATCGGGTTACTGATAACCAAATAATTCCTTACTTCCTCAATAATTTGCTTGAAAGGAAATAAAAATGACAATAAAAATTAGCTGAAAAGAGAGAATAATAGACTTCACTAAATAAGAAAGAGAAAGTAAAATATATTTTTATAATATTCGGAACTTGTCCTTACAAATGAGATCCTACACCCTTATATAGGAATTCCCAAATATAACGTTTCTTCCTATTTATGGTGAACTCTTTGTGAGCATTAATGGTATTAATTGCCCGTTATGATTGGTAATCATAACTGACTATAAGAGTTTTGTAACGATTCTGATTTTCTTTCCTCATTAATTGTGGGTTCATGAATCTTCCTTCTTTCCAGTCTTGATTCATTTTGTATGTTCCTCTTCGATAGCTGCTTAGGCCCGAACATTGATTCTTTACTATCTCGTGGGTGTTTGCCCCGCGTCTTCCGTGCTTCATATACTTCATTAATGAAATATGTCAGTTGTCATTTCACTATTGTTCCATGTAATACGCTCTGTCAGCTAAATATGATTCCACGTGTAATACTTATTTACCACCAATACAGATAGTCCCCCACTTTCGAAATATTTTTCAATTGAATATTCGAGAAGTGGTAAGTATTTATGGCGGGAGTATTTTGCCGCTGCTTTCCAATTATCATTTTATTTTCTTCAGAACCAATGTGTCTTATGTCACTTCTATTTAATTCATATGCCACGTGGCTTTTGGAGATTGGTTCTGCCTCTTCTCAGCTCTTTTTAGGGCTTTTCTGCGGCTGCATCAGTGATCGGGTCCAAACCTATACTACGATTGAGTAGTGAGGATGGTCGATGCAGTTTTAACCCAACTAGGTTGGGATCGAATCCACAAGGAGTTAATTGGATTGGAATTAGGTTTATATCTAAGCTAGATGCAATTTTTTCTCTTAATTACACTTCCAAATATTTGGTTTTAATTCTACTTATAAAGTTACTCTATTGTATGCAATGATTGAAATTAAGTACAATATTTTTGTTGTTGGTTTTCAAGTGTTTAAAGAGACTACGGTAGTGGATTCTACCTAGGTGGATATCTAATGGGTAGAAAGAATCTAGGGAAATATTAATTTAGTTGGGGTCGTAATATAGCTATCACACCCGGGTGCTCACTCTATACCTCGGTAGTTTGAGTGATTTTGCCCAATTTGGCTTTCTCAATTCCAAATAGGTAGTCATGCAATTCAAGTGATATTAGCTCAAGTCGAGTATTATTATCTCTAGGTTTAATCCTTTAATTGGGGCTATCAATTTCTTGAGTTCACCCCATCCTTGGTGGCCTAGTTTTCCTAGACTTTGTCCCTCTTTCTCAAGTAGAGACCAAGTCATAAAGGCATGAATCAGTATTTGCAACCACTAATTCTATACTTCTAGAAAGAACTAGGCTAAATATCACTAATTCATACACATTCAAGCCCTAAAATTCAATACCATTAAATACCCACACTAGGGTTGGGTCAAAACCCTAGCTATGGGTTTAGCTACTCATGGAAAGAACATAAATTGAAGATCAAAAGAAGATAAAATCCATAATATATGATTAAAATACGAAAATCTAATGTTAAAAGATGAATCTAATACAAAATTTCCCAAAAGGGAAGTTTCAGCAGTCTCAGGTGCTCTCCTAATACATAACATAACCTAAAAATGATAAAAAGTTCTATTTATACTAAGCTGGAATTTTCGGACAAAAATACCCCAGCAGAGGTTGTGCAGCCGCGTAATTCTGATCGCGATCTGTGTTCTTCACTTCTGGATCGGGTTGAGCATAGTTTTGAGGACCACATAATTTCCATTGCGGTCGCGTAGGAGACTCCTGCGGCTACATAATTCTGACGCGGACCGCACTTCTTGTTTTTGCTTAAAATGAAAGCTCTCTGAACCTCAGCAACCGCGGTCCGCGTAATTCCAATCGCGGTAGCGCAGTTTCTTTCACGGACGCACCTTTCTGATGTGGTCCGCATTCCTCTTTTTAGTCCAAAAATCAACCTCTCTGTACCTGCCTTTCGCGGACCTCGAAATAGTGCTCGTGACCGTGTTGTATCTTTCGCGGCTACACAATATTTGTGCGGTCTGCATTTCACATCTCTTGGCCAAGTCTTGGTTTTTGTTAAAGTTTTGACTCCTTTATGAGTTGATTATGACTCCTTTGGCTCATTTTGAACAATCCCTGCAAGTAAGCATATTACATTAGTTTTCGGGAATACCTTCACGCATTTTTGGCCCTAAACACAAGTAAAAGAGAGCAAATAATAGGTTAAAATCCATGCTTATCAACTCCCCCAAACTTAAAATTTATCTTGTCCTCAAGAAAATAAGGTAATTCTCACCTCCACAAGAAAAAGAAAAGGATATTTCAGTTGGCATAAGATGGCTCCATCAAGCATCAATTAAGACTAAAAATTACACTCAACACAAATGAATTATCAACAACATCATGTTATGACCTTTTGAGTACCATAGTTCTAATGTGACGCTACAATATCAAGAGTTGACTCAATTCATCAAGGAAGCTCGCTCTATCATGTAGGTCATTGTGGATCCCAGAATCCTCCTCCTCTACTCTCCAAGAGAAAATCTCACTTTAGAATGTAACACTCAAAACAATGATGGTAAAGAAGTGCGCTCATCACTCTGAAAAGAATGCCACAAGTCCGGCTCTAATTACCATAATCTTTCCCCTTATGTAAATCACCACTAATATAAGCTCACTCAACTTGAAATCATATAGGGAATTAATGGGGTTGTAATGAAGGCTTTTGGATCAAGGTATGACTTATCGAACTATGATGGTTTCATCTTTCCTTAAGCACTCCATTTTCTCATTTCAGCTCATACTTTTTTGACTCTTTGAGTCATTTTCTTCTTCCTTAGGGGAACTAGAGATACATATCGTCACTCTTTCTTACTCATGAAAATCATTTTTCTCATTTTTTCATCATTTCATGTGCTTCGTCATTACGCTCTTTGTATCCCTTCAACCTTCACTTTCTTTTTGACATATTTCTTTTTGGCTTTTCTTCCTTTTCTTTGCCCTTTCCTTTCTTCAATTCTTTTTCTTCTTTGAACCTTTTATCACTTTCAATTTCCTTGTCTCTCCACCAAACTAATACTTTTTCCAATTGTTCATCATGAATGCTAAGGAAAGATTGGGTGCCAAGAGATGGTCATTATAAAATGGATAAAGGCTTGTAATGTGTCTATTGAATGAAAAAGTCTTAGGATCAAAGGGGTTGACTAGGGACATCACATTGGTAAGCTACGGAAGCTTGTAAAGTTCAAATTGGACCAAGTATGTCCTACAATCATTTCTCAAGTCGAGCTACACTTAGAATTTTGCCTAGACAAACATTCAGGGAAAATTCTAGACTTATTGGCATGGAACTTGGACATGCAATTCAATACTCACCTCTCAAGCTGCTGGATTGTTAAAGAGAACAGAGTCGGGGGCCCACAACAACCCTAGCTACGATTGAAAATCACAAATGGCTCAAGGAAATCACTCGATGATTGTTTTAGTCAACTCAAGAGTCTAAAGGTCACAACTAAAGCTATTATTTGCCAATCAACTTGTCTCTATCCATGATGTCGAAGGTAAATGTGTTAGTACCAAGTGAAGACTACTTGATACAATTTTATTCATTACTTCTACATATCGAAGCAAAAAGAAACCAGACTCAATCCCTTAAGAAGTTTTTCATGCCATCCATCGTTGGGAAGAGCCACCCGGTTCACACAACATCCACCTTTGGAAAGAATTGAGGCATTAAGAAAACTAAAGACTTATTGTTCATACAAAATGTAAAAAGAAGCTAAAAACTTAAAGATAAACTAATAAAGGAAATAAGAAGCTAAGCTATTAAGGAAAAATACGAAAGAAGTTATGAAGTAAACTACGGAAAGTAAAATGAATATGTACAAAATGGATTAACACGAATATATACATAATGGAAATGAATATATACATCGAATGGTAAACTTTTATACATACCAAAAGTGAAAATAAAGATATTACATACCAAATGTCATCACAAATCACAATGGACCACCCCCACCCCCCACCCCCAAATAAAAAATATTATTTTTCTCAATGATAATAAAAATATAAGATCAGGGAAAGGTTAGAGAGTAAAGAGCACTTCCTATGTTGTCTTTGTCTGCATCGGGTCAGGAACATAAGTAGGGTCCTTAGACTGCATAGGATCATCAACTCCCTCCGTGTCCTCTAACTGGATCTCCACATCCTCTGTCTGGGGACCACAGGGTTGCTGAGCATTTGGATCATCTCCTCAGCAGTATGTGTAGAGACAACCGGCTCCTCAGACTGGCTAGTTGCTGCATCTGATGCCTCATGCTCTGCTGCCTGTGCTGCTGGGGCTGTCTCCTTCATGAGCAAGTCCAGTGGGACACCTCTAGCAGAGGCCATCTTATCTACCTCCTTTTTTCAGCTTCTCCACTGACTCCTTTGAGGCCTGAGTCTTCCTCATCTTCATCACCTGCTTGCCCAGATCCTTGATAACCTTACCATGTGCATCAAGAGTCTCCAAGATCTTCTTCTAGTTGTCCAGGAGCTTCTTCTGGTTGCCTAGAAGCTCATTCAATGAATCCTCCATAGATGGAGGTACCTAAAGTTGTGATGGGGCTGAAGTTTGTGCTGCTACTGCACTGGATAGGACAATCAGCTTTGTGGTAGCTACCTGCATTCAGTTGTTGAGGTTCGATAGTGTCTGTGAAACCCGTAGTGCAGTCTAGGGTAGGTGGAATATGAAGGCACGGATAATGGCACTGTGATGGATGGCCCGGATGAAGAAGGAGGCATGGCAGCTGAAGAATCGGCTGCTGTGGAAGGCTCTGACCCAGTGGCCACTACCCTTGGCTCTTCAGACTGGCCAGTGGAGGTAGTGGCTTTACCCTTGGCTTTAGGATTGTCCGCTCTTGGAGGTGATACCAGGATAAAGGCTTTGTATGCCTCATCTTCGTATCAAAATTCTTCTTTTCTACCCCTTGGTCTTCGAGATACTCAGTGATGAAGTTGGGGTAGGGATAGGATCTTTCTTCTTTGCCAACCGCGTTGGAGATATGGTAGGACATCAGGTTCCCAACGTTAATTGGATAACCCACCATGATGGAAGCTATCAAGATTTCCTGGGTGAGTGGGACGACATTATCATGCTGGAAAGGGTCAAGCCGGCTTCCCACAAATGTGGACCACCCTTTGGCTTCAAAGTTAAGAGTGTTTATAACTATTGGGACTCCAGCTGTGAGCCATGTCGGTGTTGTCCCTGGAATAAATAGTATCTCCGCTAGCCATAGACAAGATGCTTCATCCAAGGCTAGCTTCTCCGGGTACTACACTGCCTTAACATCCTCAAATCTGGCATAGTGGTTCAGTTTGTGGCCATCAAACCGGATTTCCAAGTTCCTGACCTTCGTCACCATGGTTCCCTTTTTGATGTGGGCAACATTGGCATAGAACTCCTTGACAAGGAATTCATTGGCATCCATTACTTGTCTGGTGAAATACTTCCATCCTTTTCTCTCCTCAAATTGCATTAGGATATCTGGATTGTGCAGAACTAGTTCTCTTGTTATTAATTGTCACTCAAGAGTGAGCGACCTTTAGGGGCACCATTCCTGGAACTTGGCATAAGCTTTCTACCTCACAAATTTGTCAACCTACACCTCGGGCTTCCTTGACCTAGCTAGACCTCATACATCATCATCATCGACATTTATTGGGCCAGCTGTTGAAGCAGGTGTTATAGCAGTTGGGGATGATGGTTCCAATGCCTGACTACCTCCCTCAGATCCATCAGATGAACTAGAAAAGGAGTTTGGTTCATTGGCTAGGTGGAGGCGACCTGGGAATTGTTATGATTGTGCTCCCGGTTGTTCTTGGACATAATCCCCCTTAGACGTCTCCCGGGATGGGAGGTATTCACTTGTTTTTGAGGAGTTCGGAGGAGGTCTAGTAAGGGTAGTCTTCTTTCCTACTACCCTTTGGACTGATAAGGGCAAGGTTTGCTTTCCTTTACCCCGGACTCGGGAGGATTCTGCCCTCCCATTTGAAGAGTCTCCTCTCCCACGAGAACGCACCATTTTCTACAACACACAAGCAGCGAAAGACAGTCAGAATTGGGGTTCAATCATGTGTTAAAGTAGTACATATGAAATGAAAAACAATAGTTCTCAGAACATGGCATCACGGACCACACAAAAGTGAGTGCGGCCGTGAAATACCCATGGCAGACCGTGTAAAAGTGAGTGCGGGCGCGAAGAGGCTGGGCCCATACTACTGGCTCTCTGAACTTGATCAACCGGGGACTGCACAAAAATGAGTGCGCCCACGAAGTACCAATTGCGGACCGCATAAAAATTAATGCGGACGTGAAGTCATATTATTAAGTCTCTGAAGTTCCAATTTGCGAACTACGCAAAATTGAGTGCAGCCGCGAAAGACCAACTGCAGTCGACACAAAAGTAACCGCGGTCGCAAGCTCTAAGAAACTATCAATGCCTTGAAGCTAGGGTATCGCGGACCGCATACCTTTAATCGCGGCCGCATACCCTATCGCGGACCGCACAAAAAAGGGCGCGGCCGCGAAATTCAAATTAAGTCGGCACTGATGAAAACTGACAACTAGGATTTTCACTAATTACCCAAAAATTATAGCAATTAGACATGCAAAGTTACTAACTCCAGCCCCATTATGCATACAAACACTACCCATATGCAATGAAGCAAAATTTAAGCATTAGTTTGACATTAAGGCATGCATATAACCCTAACTAAAAAGGAAAAATAAAACAAAGATAAAAGAAAAGAAAAAAATTTAAATCAAATCATTGAAATGAAAATACCAGTTGTGAAAAGTGGTAGGAATTTCACATTGATGGGAATGGGATGATTTTTAAATTAAGTAAGATGCACAGTGCTTTAGGTGAGTTTGGGAAGTTAGGGTTCATAAAGTGTGAAAATTTCTAAAACTCCTATTTATACTCAGAACCCAGTGAACCCACCGACATACCTGAGTGCGGCCCCAAAATTTTGCTGCAGTCCGCATTCTTTACCTTTTCTGTAGCTCAGCCTCAGATACACGGGCGCGGTCCACGAAAAATTGGTCGTGACACCAATTTGTACGGATCGCAAAAATTTGAATATGGCCGCGAACTCTTAAAGAATTTTGACAGGCCAACTTCAGAGAGTTGGCATTTTGCTCATTTCAGCTACGCGACCGCGCACAGAATTGTGCAGCCGCGAAGTGCTTGAGCGGTCCGTGAAGTTTTAGGCGCGGTCCGCGAAGTTTCAACACTTGGCCAAATTGCTTTTCCTTGTCCATTTCCTGCATTTCACAACCAATTCCCACATACAGTTTACAACCAGTTAGTCCAAAACAATGCATAATCTAAGAAGAAAATCACATAGGTTGCCTCCCACGAAGCTCCTGATTTAACGTTGCGGCACGACGCATGTTAGCATCATCATTTGAAATGGATCAATGCCACAATGGGCTATCATCAATCTTGCCAAGGTAGTTTTTCACTCGGTGCCCCTTGACTCTAAAGATCTCACCATATTTGCTTTTTAAATCAAGAGCACCAAAAGGAGTCACATGTACCACTTCAAAAGGACCACTCCACTTTGACTTGAGCTTTCCCAGAAACATCCATAACCGAGAGTTGAATAGAAGAACCAAGTCACATTCTTTGAATTCCTTGTTCCAGATTTATTTATCATGTAAGTACTTCATCTTGTTCTTAGACAAGGATGAACTGGAGTAACCATGGACCGGAACTCACCAAGTTCATTCAATTGCTCTACCCGGAGATTTGTAGCTACATCCCATTCAAGGTTCAATTTCTTCAACGCCCACATGGCCTTGTGCTCTAATTCCACCAGAAGATGACATGCTTTCCCAAATACCAACCAGTACGAAGACATACCAATTGGAGTCTTGTAAGTTGTTCTATAGTCCCATAAAGCATCGTCAAGTTTCCTTGACCAATCAGTCTGGTTTGCATTGACAGTCTTGGATAGGATGCTCTTTATCTCCCTGTTGGAGACCTCAACCTATCCACTTGCCTGGGGGTCATAGGGGGTTTACACCTTATGAGTGACACCATACTTGGAGAGTAAAGTGTCAAAGGCCTTGTTGCAAAAATGAGGACCCCCATCACTAATGATAGCCCTTGGGATGCCAAACCTTGTGAAGATATTTTTCTTTAGGAAAGCCACGACACTCCGTGCCTCATTGTTAGGCAAAGCCACAGCTTCAACCCATTTGGAAATATAATCCACAGCAACAAGAATATAAGTGTTCCCACATGAACTCACAAATGGTCCCATAAAATTGATGCCCCACACGTCGAAAATATCAATCTAAAGGATGGTGGTGAGAGGCATCTCATTCTTCTTGGAGATCCCACCGACTCTTTGGCAATCATCACACCGCTTAACGAGCTTGCTAGCATCTTTGTACAAGGTAGGCCAATAGAATCCACAACTTAGGACCTTTGTAGCAGTTCTCGCCCCACCATGGTGACCACAATAGGATGAGGAATGGAAAGATTCAAGAATACTCAATTGCTCTTCTTCCGGAACACATCTCCCAATAACACCATCATTGCAAATTTTGAAAAGATATGGCTCGTCCCAATAATAATCCAAGCAGTCTCGTTTGAGCTTCTTCCTTTGGTTTGAAGAGAACTCATTCGGGACAATGCCGGTCACAAGAAAGTTGGCCACATTGGAAAACCAAGGCATCCCGGTCAAAGACACGGACAGGAGTTGTTCATCTGGAAGAATCATTGATCTCGAGGCCATCATGGGGCCTCCCTTCCTCTTCCAAGCGGGACAAGTGGTCCGCCACTTGATTCTCACTCCCTTTTTGGTGTATGATTTCAAGGTCAAACTCTTGTAGAATAAGAATCCACCACATCAACCTAGCCTTAGAGTCCTTTTTAGTAATCAAATAACGAAGTGCCGCGTGATCGGTGTGCACAATCACTTTCGTACCCATAAGGTACAAGCGGAACTTTTCCATGGCAAAGAAAATGGCTAATAGCTCTTTCTCGGTCACCATATAGTTGACTTGGGTGTCGTTCATGGTCTTGCTTGCATAATAGACCGGATAAAATATATTGTTGATTCGTTGCTCCAATACCTCTCCTACTGCCACGTCGCTAGCATAGAACATGAGCTCAAACGGTAAGCTCCAATTGGGTGTGTTAATGATGGGAGTGGTATTCAACTTATACTTGAGTAGCTCAAAAGCTTTCATGCAATCTTCATTGAACATAAACTTGGCATCTTTTTCCAACAACTAGCACAAAGGGTTTACCACTTTTGATAAATCCTTGATGAACCTATGGTAAAACCCCGTGTGACCAAGAAATCTCCTCTCTCCCTTGACGGAAGTAGGAGGAGGGAGTTTTGATATCACTTAAATTTTTGCTTTGTCCACTTCAATATCGTTCTTTGAGATCTTATGGTCGAGGACAATTCATCGACCATAAAGTGGCACTTCTCCGAATTAGGAAAGGTTAGTATCTTCACATCGGGCCAACACTTTATCAAGATTATCCAAACACTCTTCAAAGGAATCCCTCACAACAGAGAAATCATCCATGAGCACCTCGAGGAATTCCTCCGCCATATTTGTGAATATTGCCATCATACACCGCTGAAAAGTAGTCGGTGCATTACACAAACAAAACGACATCCTTGAGAATGCAAATGTGCCATACGGACAAGTGAAGGTGTTTTTCTCTTGGTCTTCAGGTGCAATAAGGATCTGGTTATATCCGGAATACCCATCCAAAAAGCAATAATAAGCACGTCTGGCAAGTCTATCCAACATTTGATCAAGAAATGGCAATGGAAAATGGTCTTTCCAGCTCACTTTGTTCAGCTTTCTATAATCCATGCATACCCTCCAACCGGTGATAGTTCTTGTGAAGATCAATTCATTTTTAGCATTTGTGATCACAGTCATGCCCCCCTTCTTTGGGACACATTGTATCGGCGAAGTCCATGAACTATCAGAAATGGGGTACATAACCCTTGCATCTAGCCACTTGATGATCTCTTTATTGACAACCTCTTGCATGGCCTCATTCAACCTCCTTTGATGTTCCACGGAGGTTTTGGCATCCTCATCCAATATGATTTTGTACATGCAAAAGGTGGGGCTTATACCCCTAATATCCACCAATGTCCAACCTATTGTCTTTTTCTTTCTTTGGAGCACCACAAGGGTGGAGTCTACCTGCATGTTAGTTAAGCACGAAGAAAGAATAACAGGTAATTTGGAATAAGGGACTAAGAACTCATACCTGAGGTGTGAAGGCAAGGGCTTCAACTCCAAGGTGGGAGGCTCCTCGATTAAGGGCTTTGTTGGTGGAGTCTTCCGGTTCTCAAGGTCGAAGGAAAGTTTTCGGGGCCCATATGTATAGGATCACATTCCTTGCAAAGCTTTTGCACATTCTACCAAGCCTTCCTTCTCATCCTCATCATGATTCAATAACACATCTTCCATTAGGTCTTCAACATTAATCACAGCACTCGTGTCATCAATAATTACTTCAGTCACAAGATCCACGAACGAACACACTTCGTTGCTATTAGGCTGCCACATTGACTTGCACACGTGGAACACAAATTTTTCATCGCCCACCCTGAAGGTAAGCTCCTCATCTTCCACATCAAATAAGGCCTTCCCTATAGCTAGGAAAGGTCTCCCCAATATGATTGGCACCTCACAATCGAGTATCATAAAATCTGCGAGAAGTATGAACTTGTCGACTCGAACTAGCACATCATCAATTATCACCAATGGCTTATTCATTGTCTGGCCTACAATTTGCAACCTTATGGATGTGGGTCTTGGTTACCCAATCCACAATGTCTTGAACACATAATATGGCATCAATTTTACGCTCGCTCCTGAGTCACACAAGGCTTTGGCGAAATCGGCACTACCAATAGTGCATGGGATTGTAAAGGCATCGGGGTATTCTAAATTAGGAGCTATGGAGTGAACAATGGAACTCACTTGATGTGCCATTTTGATCGTTTCACAATTCATTAACCTCTTCTTTATTACCAAGTCCTTCATGAACTTGGTATATCCTGACATTTGTTCGAGGGCTTCAAACAAAGGAACATTTATTGACAAACTTTTCGTCATATCAATGAATTTCTTGAATTGGTTTTCCTTGTTTTTCTTCGTAAGCCTTTGAGGATATGGTGGAGGAGGACTTGGCAAAAGAGCCTCGGCTTTGGGCACTACCGGTTCCGGTATGTCTATCACATATTCCCTAGACGGTTTCACATCATTTTGCGTCTCCTCCACATTAACAGTAATGTTTATCGTCACATCATCATTCACATTCTCATCATTTACTTGAACATCATTTCCTGGCTCATCATCATCTTGCACCATCACATCATCATCATTCACAATCTTTCTTAGATTGGAGGTACTAGCAACTCCACCTCTACCACTTCTTGTAGTCACCGCCATAGCATGGCCCGTGTTGTTCTCGCCCTTCGGGTTCACCACCGTATAACTTGGTAGTGCATCCTTAGGGAGAGTATTAAAGTCTTGAGAAATTTGACCAATTTGGACTTCCAAGTTGCGGATTGAAGTGTTGTGGGAGCCTATTTGGGCATCGGAGTCGGTGTTTCTTTCCATCATTTGCTTGAACATGCTTTCTATTCGTCCCATCTCATTGTTGGAAGAACTTGGCTCTTGTGGCGGATATGGAGGCAGGTTGTTGGGTTGTTGATACATCGGGGACCTTTGAAAGCCCGACCTCCATTTCCTTGATTATTGGTTTTCCATCCCCCTTGATTACCATTTCCTCCCTAATAACTGTTATTTTTGTCACTCTAGTTGCCTTAATTATTTCCTCCCCAATTGCTTTGATTTCCTTGGTTACCCCAATTTTGATTGTTGTTCACCAGTTGTTCTGGTTGTTGTTGTTTCCACTATTTCAATTCCCTTATTGACCTTGGTTTCCCCAATTTTGATTGTTTCCCTGTGATCTCCACTGTTGATTTGGAGCATTGCTCCTTTGACCTTGGTAATTATTCGCATAAAGAACCTCTTAACTTTGATCATCATATGAACCATCTTGGTTGTACCCACTACCACTTTGCTCAAATTGATCTTGATTGTTTTGACTTTGTTGACCTCTCTGTCTTTGCTTGTTGAGCATCATGTTTACCCCTTCCATGGCATTTACTTTTCTTGGCCCCTGAACATGCTGAAGCTGAGTCTTGGCTAACTAATTCATGGTGGTTGTCAGCTCTGCTATGGCTTGTCTGTGATCATGAAGTTCCTTGTGAAGGTGGATAACATTAGGATCACCTTGAGGAACGTTGGCTCTACTTTGCCAAGCTGAGGAGGTGTCCACCATCTCATCTAATATGTCACAAGCATCAGCATAAGGCACTTTCATGAAATTATCCCTAGCGAGCTGATACACCACACACTGGTTAGTTGTGTTGATACCCCTATAAAAGGTTTGCTGGACCATTGCTTCAGTCATATTGTTGTTTGGGTATTCTTTTACCACGGTGCGGTACCGTTCCCAAATCTCATGTAACGGTCCATTTGGATCTTGTTTGAAAGCTAGGATCTCATCTCTCAATGTTTCCATATGTCCCGAAGAGAAAAACATTGCTGTGAATTTCTCAGCCAACTCTTCCCAAGTGGTGATGGAATGGTTGGGTAGCCAATCCAAAGCTTTCCCTCTAAGTGAAAATGGGAAAAGCCTCAATCTCAAAGCATCCTCATATACATTCGTCTACTTTCTCTCCCAGCATGTGTCTACAAAACCTTTAAGATGCTTATATGCATTATGATGTGGAGCTCCGGTGAAACCCTTGTGTTGCAATAAAATAAGCATGACATTGGTTATTTGAAAATTGCCCGCCCGGATCCGGGGCAGGACAATTACACTTGTGTAGCCTTCATTGGGCAACATCGGTGTGCTTCCCTTGGAGGAGGTGGGGGAGGGTTTGGAATGTTGTCATGAGGCGGCGACCTCTTCTTTGTACTTGAGGTTCAAGATGAACCTCATCATCTTCATTCATCTACCTCCTCCCCCTGAGGAATATGTATGAGAGCCTCGTTAAGAGCGATTTGGTACCTAAAGAAATTGATACACAAAATTAGAAAAACAGAAGGAAATAAAAACAAAACACACAACTACTTAGATATATATCTAAGAACGTCTAACTCCCAGGAAACGGAGCTAAAAATTGATCGGGTCCAAGCCTACACTACTATTGAGTAGAGAGGATGGTCGATGCAGTTTTAACCCAACTAGGTCGGGATTGAATCCACAGGAAGTTAATTGGTTTGGAATTAGGTTTATATATAAGCTAGATGCAAGTTTTACTCTTAATTACATTTCCAAACATTTGGTTTTGATTATACTTCTAAAGTTACTCTATTGTATGCAATGATTGAAACTAAGTACAATATTTTTGTTGTTGGTTTTCAAGTGTTTAAAGAGACTAGGGTAGTGAATCCTACCTTGGTGGATGTCTAACGAGTAGCAAGAATCTAGGTCAAGCTTGATTTAGTTGGGGTCGTAATATAGCTATCGCACGCGGGTGCTCTCTCTATACCTCTCGGTAGTTTGAGTTATTTTAACCAATTTGTCTTTCTCAAGTCCAAATGGATATTCATGCAATTCAAGTGATATTAGCTCAAGTCGGGTATTACTATATCTAGGTTTAACCCTTTAATTGGGGCTATCAATTTCTTGAGTTCACCCCAATTCCTTGTTAGCCTAGTTTTCCTAAAATTAGTCCCTCTTTCTCAAGTAGAGACCAAATCATAAAGGCATGAATCAGTGTTTGTGCAACCACTAATTATATAATTCTAGCAAGAACTAGGCTAAATATCACTAACACATACACATTCAAGCCCTAAAATTCAATACCCATTAAATACCCACACTAGGTTTGGGTCAAAACCCTAGCTATGGGTTTAGCTACTCATGGAAATAACAAAAATTAAAGATGAAAAGAAGATAAAATCCATAATATATGATTAAAATACGAAAATCTAATGTTAAAAGATGAATCTAATACAAAATTTCCCAAAAGGGAAGTTCCAATCGTCTCAGGTGCTCTCCTAATACATGACATAACCTAAAAATGACATAAAGTGCCACGTAATTCTGATCGCGGTCCATGTTCTTCACTTCTGGATCTGGGTTGAAAATAGTTTTGCGGACCGCATAATTTCCATTGCGGTTACGTAACAGACTCCCGTGGCCGCATAATTCTGAAGCAGTTTTCACTACTTGTTTTTGCTTAAAATGAAATCTCTCTGAACCTCAGCAACCGCGGTCCGCATAATTCCAATCGTGGTCGCACCTTTCTCATGTGCTCCGGGATCCTCTTTTAGCCCAAAAATTAACCTCTCTGAATCTGCCTTTCGTGGACCTTGAAATAGTGCTCGCGACCGCGTTGTAGCTTTCATGACAACACAATATATGTGCGGTCCCCGTTTCACATCTCTTGGCCCACTCTTGGTTTTTGTTCAAGTTTTGACTTCTTTATGAGTTGATTATGACTCCTTTGTCTCATTTTGAACAATCCCTGCAAGCAAGCATATTACATTAGTTTCTGGGAATACCTTGACGCATTTTTGGCCCTACACACAAGTAAAAGAGAGTAAATAATAGGTTAAAATCGCTACTTATCAATCAGTCACGAATTGACGGTTCCATTATGACACTTCATCATGACCTACTTTCAATGATGATAACTTTTCCTTATAAATACTTCATACTTTTTTGGTTTTACGAAACCTCACTTCTATAGTACTCTCTTCTTCATTCTTCCGTCTCACTTCTCCATATATTCCTTTGCTAATTCCTTATACAATCATGTCTTCTTCAACACCTGATCCTCGCAAGGTTTTCATTGTCGATAAACTTGCTTCTTCTACTGCTCATGTTAGAAGTAGAAGAGGTGGTACGCTTTGTAGTTTAGGCTCGTTATCTAACCATGGTTCTTCGTCTCATGCTAATATTTCCACTCCTTCCTCTTCTACACCTAAGGCTTCTTTGACCCCTAGATCCTCTTCTGGAAATAGAGAATCTAGTGAACCAATTTGTGAACCAACAGTCGCCGAAATTGTTCCTCAAGAATTTTCTTTTTCAACTGATCGAGAAACCATAAGAAATCAAGTTTCTTCCTTAGCTTCCCACAATCGTGTTGATCTTTATCCAACCTTAATCACCACTGGTTTAATTTCCCTTGTTTGAAGAGAATGCAACTGGAAACCTGACTTCCCAGATTTAGTTTCAGGTTCAAACCAAAGAATAACTTCATACCAGGCCAGTTATTCCTTTATTTACACATATCCGTTTACTTTAGGATTTATACCACCCATTGATCCAGTGATTATTGAATTCTATCACTACTTTAATGTGTGCCTAGGACATATCGGTCCCATTGTTTGGAGTGTTGTTGCATGCCTTCATTATCTATCTATACCTTTTACCTACCGTCACTTGCTTCATCTTTATTCCCCTAAATTATTTCGTGAAGGGGTTTTTTCATTTGTGGCTAGAAGCAAGAGGGTATTGGTTAGCCCTGAAGATTATAGAGAGCATGGCTGGTATGCCCACTTCGTTGCTTCTCCCACTAGTGCTCTAGTGGTTGAAGAAAACATGTCTTTCCCAAAAAAATAGAATTTTGCACGTAAGTATTTCTCCCTTGTCTTTTTTCCTTCTTCAAAAAGAAGCTCATGTGCTCCCATGTCTACTTTTTCAGCAACCATGGAAGTTATCGAGGAGATTCCTAACTTCCCTGCTTGGGTATAAAAGTTATTATCTATTTCCCCCATGGAGAGAAGATCTTGCAAGTATCTCTCACGGAGATTCGTCTGGAAAGTAAAGACACACGGTACTTTTTCCCGCTTAGCTTTTTTTTCTTTTTGTTAACTTTAGAGTTTCTTACCATGCCTTTTTCCTTTGATAGAATTTCCTATTTGTGGTATCAATCCTGCATCCGTTTCATCTACAAGACTTTCTGTGTCTCTTGCTCAAGAGAGAAGTTTGAACTCTTCTTCAACAACAAAAGGTGATGGAACTCGTGGATCTGAGGGTGAAGAAGAACCAGAAGAGGGTTCTTTAGTACGTTAGACCTCGAGTCAGGAGGCGCGTTATTTATAATGATGAAGCTACCCCTCCACCAAGTTCAATCCCTTCCATTCTTTTAGATGAGCTAGAGAATGCTCCATTAGTGATCTCTGATGAAGGATTGAATGTTCCCCCCCCCCCCCATGATTCTACTAAACAATTGTTTACTCATGGCTTCCAAAGTGATAAATTATTTGGTTCTGTTTCTGAGGATTTATCCCTTGCCTCCCTTCCAATGTCACTCCATGTTCATCCTCAAGTTCCCTTACCTGAAGTTGCTACGTATGCTACCCCCCGTGATTGCTTCCACCTCACCTGCCATTCCAGTTGCTGCTACTTCACATGTAGACATTGATCCTTCTGGCAGCAAGCGATGAAAAAAATAAATTTTAAGGTTCCTAAAGGTGGGAAACTATTGAATAAGTTGGGTCAAAAAGATGTATGGTGGAAGCCTTTGCTTGATCCCGTGGAGAAGGAAAATTTAGAGAGTCACAATTCATTGACTTGGATGAATGATATTGTTCATTCATCTCTGAAGGTTTGAGTTTGACTCTACTCATTTTTTTTTATCTATGACTCCTTTTCTTTCTTTATAGATCAACTTGATAGGTACGGAACTCATGAAAAATATCGTTCATGCTAAGCAACAAGTCATTGATTATCATACCGAGGCTGACAATTGGAAAGAGCAATTCGAGGGTCTTCAATTTGAGAAAGATGTGTTGGTAGAGGAGAAGAATGCCTTAGAGAAACAAATGAAGATGGTTTCCACTGAGTTAGTGATTGAGAAGTATTCTTCAAGTCAAATTGGTAAGGATAAGGATATCCTTGAGTCCTCATTTGCTGAGCAGCTTTTGAAGGCAACTGAAGAAATAAGGGGTTTGAAGGAACTCCTTAACCAGAAAGAAACTTATGCCGGAGAGTTCGTTCAAACACTTACTTAGGTACAAGAATATCTCTGTGCCTCTATTGATAAGGTCAAGTTCTTGGAAAGTTCTCTTGCCCCTTTGAAGATTGCCTATGATGCCTCAAAAATAGAGAAAGATAAGTTGAGAGCCGAGATTGATCAGTGGGAGAAAGATTATGAAGCTCTTGAGAATAAGCTGACACTTGACATGAGTTGGGCTTTTTTGAAAACTCGCCTCGAGACTTTAATGGAGGCCAGCCAGAAGGTTTTGACCTCAATGCTAAGATTTCTAAAGCTAAATAATCAATTGATAAAACTCAGCAAAGTTAATGTTTTTTCCTCACCTGAGGTTGAAGTTCCCGAAGGTGATGAACTTGTTCCAAGTGAAGTTAATGTTCAAGCCCCATCTCCCCAAGCTAAACCTTCTTCTCTCCTTGATGATGTTCCAGTGGATGATTCCTCTCTAGATATGGCCCCTTAGTGTCCTTCGTTACTTAGTTTTGTTTAGAAACTTTTTGATGGGAAGTTTTCTTTTTCTTTTTCTTTTTCTTTTTGGGATGGTTGTTGGTTTACCCCTATCTTGTTCTGGGGTTTTGATGACAAACAAATAGTTTTGTTTTTAATATGTAAGTCTCGATTTTCATCACTGCTTATTTTGATATTTGAGGTTTTGATTCACTCTTTAGTATTCAAATTTACATTTAAGAATGCTTTAACAATTCGTGATTTTGATAGGCACAAATTTTTATAAAAGAGGGTCATTTTATAAATGACACTGCTGAAGAAGACGTCTCAACTTCATATAGGTGTAAATATATGAATGAAGCAGAAAAAGGATGTCACAACTCAAAATCTACAAAGGTCGTGATGGCGCAGGACACCACCGTCAGGCAAGCCAATCATTAAATAGTCAAAATAAATTCCGGTTTTAACATTTGTTAAAAATCATTTCCTTTCACTTTATTACATATTAACTAAATAAAATATGTTAAGTAAAACAATGGTTTGAATATTCCATGTTAGAAAATATATCCCAACACATCCCAGAACCCAGTGTCACAAGTACACGAGCAATTTTCTAAGAATTTATACAATCAGCACAAAGCTTCTCCAAATACAAATCGGACAAGGAATTTAGAATGAAAATAAATATAGTATGAGGGAGACTCTGTCAGCTGCGGATCACCTCCGGATGGTGCAGCTCGCCTAAGTCTCCAAACCAGCCAAGTCACTATGAAAGTACCTATGCAATAAAAATACACAACAAGTGTAACATAAGTACAAAAATAACGTGTACTCAGTAAGTCGTCTGCCTAACCTCAGAGAGATAGTGACGAGAGGTCGAATTAGACACTTACTAAGGTCCAACAACTTAATTTAACACCATATGATGAACATGGTAGTCATGTAAAGGTAGTAAGGCAGCAAATATATAAGGCACTGAAGTCTAAGTAAATAGTGGAAGTAAATAAACAGTTATTGCTTCCTCATTTCCCCCCAAATGTCTTAATTAAACAATTACTTCTTTATTTTCCCCCAAAATATCTTATCACTCCGAAAATCCATGAAAAACATTTAACAAGTTGGCATGCGCATATGGGATAAGGACAACCGGCCTGAGCCATCATAATAATCATCTTTGTGCACTGCCGAGAATCGGACGGCCCGTACCATAAGTGCACCTTTCAAATAAAATAATCATGTCTATATACTGCCGAGGGTCAAACGGACCAAACCATAAGTGCATCTTTCAATAAGATAATCATATATGTGCACTGTCGAGGATCGAACTGCCCGTATCATAAGTGCATCTTTCAATCCGCCGTGGCGTACGGCCCGCTCCCATGAGAGTGGGGGAAATAGCACTCCACTCGCGGAATGTAAATTGTGAAGCGGTCACATACAGACATGCACAATCAACAATCCACCCCGAATACGTCGGGAAAATAAATACTCAAGTAGATGACAGATTTCTCTTTTAAAAACCACAAAATAGTATTTAAATCCTTTCTCGAAATTCATTTTCCAAGTTTATATACTGTTTAATAATATAACCTTATCCGGAAATACAATTGCCTGCGAAGGGAATCAATTCTCTTTTTAGATCATTAATAAAATAAACTCTAATATTCCTTAGTCATTCAATTAAAATTCCGATTATGTTAGCAGTCAAATGTTACAGACAAGATCACAGGTACAACAGGTAAGGCATGCTAGTGGGTCCTAGGCTACCTAACATGGCATAATAGTAGCTATGCACGGACTCCCGTCACCTCGTGCATACGTAGCCCCCGCAGATAGTAACACATGCTCAATTAGTTCACCTAAGGGGAGGGCAATTCCCCCTCACAAAGTTAGAAAGGAGACTTACCTCGTTCTGAAATTCCATAACCGGCCTCCAAGCCCTTCCGATGACTCAAATTGTTGCACAACGCTCCAAAACTATCCAAACAACGACAAACCAATGAAAATATACTCTAATATTTGCAACAATTCCAAATTATATAATTTCCCAACTCAGCGAAATAAAATGACCAAAATGCCCTCGGGCCCACGCGCCCAGATCCGAATTCTCGAAGATAAATTCTACCCATAGCTTTACTAGTTCAAATATACAGTTTACTCTAAATTCCATGCTCAAATTCGTGGCTAAAAATCTAAATTACCATTTTCTAGGTTTCTTTAAGATTTCCCAATTTCCTAACAATCTAATTCCATGCATATACTTGTATTTAACTTTTAAAACATGAAGAAATTACTTACCTAGTGATGCTTGATGGAAAACCCCTCTTGAAGCTCCTCAAAATCGCCCACATCCATGAAACAAATGAAGGAAATGGCCAACATATCGCATATAAATTAATCTGCCCAAGCCCCAATTTACTTCCTGCATTCGCATACCCCCGAACGTGTTCGCATAGCCTCCATGAGCCAACACTCCGTGTTTGCATAGGCCAAAGGGCCCCCAGCTCCCCTTTACTCTACGCGTTCGCACACCTTACCCCGTGTTCACGTAGAGATCACACCCCAAGCCACCGCGTTCGCACTCCCTTCTCCGCGAACGCACAAGCCAATCCAGCAGCCCTCAAATTTCCTTCTATGCGATCGCAAACACGGGACAGCGATCGCATAGCACACCAGATACACCAGAAGACAGCAGCAGCAAAGCAGAGAAAAATGGTCCGAAATTGCTCCGAAACACACCCGAGGCCCCCGGGACCCCATCCATATCACACGACTCAGTCCGATTACATCCCACGGACTAGCTCGAGGCCTCAAATCACATCAAACAACGCCGAAATCATGAATCGCACAACAAACTCAAACTTTATGAACTTTGAAATTTCAAACCTCCACATTCTATGCCGAAACCTATCAAATCACGTCCGATTGACCTCAAGTTTTGCACGCAAGTCATATTTGACATTACGGACCTGCTCCAACTTCCGGAATTGCATTCCGACCCCGATATCAAAATTTCCACTTCCGATCGAATTTCTCAAAAATCTTCAAATTTCTATCTTTAGTCAAATGACTTCAAAATAACCTACGGACCTCCGAATTCGCTTTCGATCGTGCCACCAACTCCCGAATCACCATACGAAGCTATTCCCAGGAAAAAAACCCCAAATGGACATCAATAACTCTGAAAGGCCTTATAGCCCAAATTTATGAAATTCTTCTAAAATGCTATCTTCTATAATATATGCCAAAATGCTCGGGGTTATCAAAAACCCGATCCGGACATACGCCCAATTCTGAAATCATCATACGAACCTGCAGGAACCTTAAAATCCTAATTTTGAGGTCGTTTGCTCAAAATTTCAATCTTAGTCCATTTCTCCAACTTAAGGCTTCTAAAATGAGAATTTATTTCCAAATCAACTCTAAACTTCCCGAAATTAAATTTCGACAACACCTACAAGTCATAATACCTGAAATGGAGTTGTTCACGACTTCAAACCGCTGAACGACGTACTAGAGCTAAAAATGACCGGGCGGGTCGTTACATTCTCCGCCACTTAAACAGACGTTCGTCCTCTAACGTGCTAAGATTTCCTCTGGAGTTATCGGAAATCACTGTTTAGCACCCTGAGCACCTGCCCGTGCTACCACAACCCAGTTGAGTATATTAGCTTGATCAAATCTGAAGATTTCTTCTTTATCCATATAATAAGCTCAGAATCCAGTTCCAACACTTGAAATTTCTATGCCAGGCCTAGTTCCAATGTATAAACACCGTATCAACTACCACATGATATACTAGAACATGACTACATACCTTTGCTGAATTAGCACCATGCACCGCAAAATTCATCATCTAACCACAATGACGTTCCCTGAACCTTAATAACCAAATATTCCACGAATCTGATACTCCCAATGCACCTCATGATATATATATATATATGTCCTGCTATAATGCTGTCCTGCTATAATGCTGTCCTGCTATAATGCTGTCCTGCTCACATAACATCATCACTACGCATAGATCTCAACACATAAGAAATTATCAAGCCGTTTTACAACTCACACGACATAATCGTATTATCACATGAATTTGACGAAGACGGAACAACACATGATATCCCAACAACCCTCCTTGAGGAGCGCTATACTGAAAAGAACATATATGCCTCACATGAAGCCGTTAATCATATTTAAATCCATCTACAAGCATCGAGTCTACCTCGCTCGCACTAAACTAGGCCAATAGCCTTACCCTGGTCCATATTAACCCACTTTCTATCATAATACGCGAGAACAACCATCATAGCCGGGAAAAAAACCCCACAATCCACAACCAAATGAACTTAACACCTTCCAGGCATAAATTCTCAAATAAGCAATATTGCACTTCTTTATACTCAGTCCAAATCTTCAATCCACTAAGTGACTACATGTCACACTTGTACAATCTTCTCGTGGTTACGCTCCCACGAATTTCCACACCAGGTAACAAATCTGCACATCCGCATCACCGACCACACTAATACTGCACAACAAATCAAGAACCATGACCAGGGTACAAAGTCTCTTCCACCAAATATCGATCTCAGGTGACACTGAAGATAACACCAGCTTACTCTGAACTTTCAAATCAATTTTTCTTTCTCATCCGAGCTCATGATATCCTTGTCAACACAGAATCGCAATCTCGATTCTCACTCCCAGTTACATACTGCTTACCGCACCTAACATGCCAATAGGAGGTAGCGCAAGAATTCTATCTGAACTTCTGAACCACCAATAGGGTGAACACTTCATCATATAGAAACATTTTACTTAACTCAATTCAAGAGTACCATCTTAACATACGAGTGAATTCCCACAATCACCCAACATGCAAATCCTTAAGTAGTAGTCTTTACCACCATAACCCTTCAGGGATTCGCCTACACCTGACAGGCCATAGCACTCAAATGCTCCCACATGAAATCTATTATGACGGTCGAAAAGCCCGCACACACCGGCACAACCACATGCATAACTTAATCAAACTGAAAGAACTGATCACTGTCATAAAGGTGTCATTTCAACCATGGCTAATCAATCTATATTCTTTTAATCATCTTCAATTGCCTCAGTAATAACAACAATTTCCTTCAACTCACAGCAAACTCAACCCTCACTCATCTCGAGTGACCTTGATTCACGAGACTATGCTGCCTAAATCCAGCAACCCGTCTCATACCCTCCTGAAAATCTCTCTACAACCCGGATTTTATTTCTCCCACTCCTCCAATACTATCCTGCATGCTGAAAAATATCATAGAACCCCAACCATTTTCCTTTTTCTCAGGAATTACGCCGCATAAGCTCAATCCTTGACCATACTGCCGCTTGAAACCCTTAAACGCCGCATTCTTAACTTTTGAATCCACTAGGACCGCTATTGAGAGTCACCCACTCTGATTGGCCTCGAATACAGCAACTCCAAGGCTCTTCTAGCACATGGACACCCTTTTCAATGAGGCACGTGACTGAGTCACTATCCATACAACTCGCCTATGCCTTAAGCATAAATTTTGAATCTCCCAAAGCCTAACCCCGGTCTGAAAGAGCCAACCTTTGCATACATTCATCAAATCCCACGCACAATCACCATTTTACTCCTTTCCCTTAGCTGTGATAACTTGCCATCACGCCGACAATCTACAACCCCATGAGAAGACAATCCTGCAACCCAACTGCAGATGGTGGGACTCCCCCACTTAGTGACTGCTCGACTTCCGCTTCTTACACCTAGCCTCCTAGAAATGGAACCACCGCCTAGTCTCAATTAAATATCATTCTTGGTAGCCCTTGAACCAGCAGATCATCACGACTTCCAACTCTCTGAAATCACCTTTCTCTAGCTGCCTTCATTATCAACATTTATCCGGTACTGAATCACCGCACCTCACGGTCGCTGCCCACCGAATTCTTCAATACTTCTTCACAATACTCTGGCCCCATGCATCAGAAGAAACCATGGCACTGATGAACTTAACACATTCCATTCAATCAAGGACAACGATAACGCATCACAGGTGAATATTCTACCTAACTTGAAAACACCAAGCCTTACTACTTTATCAACCCCAACCGGACCATTCATAATCCAAATGCCTTTCCTCTGCCGGAATTAAAATAGCAAAATCTCGAAATCACGTTCTGAGAAGAATCCTTCAAACCATTCATCACGACTCAACATATGGGCAAGCGCTCTACCATCATATTGATATCGCGTGATAACCAATCGTAAACATCATCACAACCTGAGCATAACCTCAACGCTCTCAGAAACACAACTACTGAGCTGAAACAACATATCATCCTTCCACAGGGCAACGACAATAGCCTCAATCAACTTCACAGGGAGAAACATCCCGCAACGCACCCATGGCACCATTTCAATTCCTCAAATTCCTGATTCATAGCAAGAGTTTCGTGACGCATAAGATTGAGTAGGAATAAACATATGCATAAGCTTCAAAGGAATCAAATCGCACGATGAGGAATCAAGAAGGAAAGTACTCCTAACAGCCCTGTAGCCTCTCGAAGATAAGTACAGACGTCTTCGTACCGATCCACAAGACTCTACCAGACTTACTCATGACTCGTAAGACCTGCGGGAACCTAGTGCTCTGATACCATGTTGTCACGACCCAAAATCTACAAAGGTTGTGATGGCACCGGACACCACAGTCAGGCAAGCCAATCATTAAATAGTCAAAATAAATTCCTGTTTTAACATTTTTCAAAAATCATTTCCTTTCACTTTATTACATATTAACTAAATAAAATATGTTAAGTAAACCAATGTTTTGAATATTCCATGTTAGCAAATATATCCCAACACATCCCAGAACCTGGTGTCACAAGTACACGAGCAATTTTTTAAGAATTTATACAATCAGCACAAAGCTTGTCCGAAATACAAATCGGACAAGGAATTTAAAATGAAAATAAATACAGTATGAGAGAGACTCTGTCAGCTGTGGATCGCCTCCGGATGGTGCAGCTCCCCTAAGTCTCCAAACCAGCCATGTCACAATGAAAGTACCTGTGCAATAAAAATGCACAGCAAGTGTAGCATGAGTACAAAAACAACGTGTACTCAGTAAGTCGTCCGCCTAACCTCAGAGAGGTAGTGACGAGAGGTCGAATTAGACACTTACTAAGGCCCAACAACTTAATTTAACACCATATGATGAACATGGTAGGCATGTAAAGGTAGTAAGGCAGCAAATATATAAGGCACTGAAGTCCAAGTAAATACTGGAAGTAAATAAACAGTTACTGCTTCCTCATTTTCCCCCAAATGTCTTAATTAAATAATTACTTCTTTATTTTCCCCCAAATATCTTATCACTCCAAAAATCCATGAAAAATATTTAACAATTTGGCATGCGCATAGGGGATAAGGACAACCTTGCATGAGTCATCATAATAATCATCTCTGTGCACTGCCGAGGATCGAACGGCCAGTACCATAAGTGCACTTTTCAAATAAAATAATCATGTGTATGCACTATCGAGGGTTGAACGGCCCGAACCATAAGTGCATCTTTCAATAAAATAATCATATATGTGCACTTCCGAATGTCGAACGGCCCGTACCATAAGTGCATCTTTTAATCCGTCGTGGCGTACGGACTGCTCCCATGAGAGTGGGGGAAATAACACTCCGCTCGCGGAATGTAAATTTTTAAGCGGTCACATGCAGACATGCACAATCAACGATCCACCCCGAATACGTCGGGAAAATAAATACTCAAGTAGATGACAGATTTCTCTTTTAAAAACCACAAAATAGTATTTAAATCCTTCTCGAAATTCATTTGCCATGTTTTTATACTGTTTAATAATATAACCTTATCCGAAAATACAACTGCCCGCGAAGAGAATCAATTCTCTTTTTAGATGATTAAGAAAATAAACTCTAATGTTCCTTAGTCATTCAATTAAAATTTCGATTATGTTAGCAGTCTAAGGCATTCTAGTGGGTCCTAGGCTACCCGGACATGGCATAACAGTAGCTATGCATGGACTCCCGTCACCTCGTGCGTACTTAGCCCCCACAAATAATAACACATGCTCAATTAGTTCACCTAGAGGGGGGGGGGAATTTCCCCTCACAAAGTTAGAAAGGAGACTTACCTCACTCCGAAATTCCATAACAGAACTCCAAGCCCTTCCGATGACTCAAATCATTGCACAATACTCCGAAACTATCCAAACAACGACAAACCAATGAAAATATACTCTAATAGTTGCAACAATTCCAAATTATATAATTTCCCAACTCCGCTCAGTGAAATGACCAAAATGCCCTCGGACCCACGCGCCCGGAAATTCGAAATTTCTCGAAGATAAATTCTACCCATGGCTTTACTAGTTCAAATATACAGTTTACACTAAATTCCATGCTCAAATTCGTGGCTAAAAATCTAAATTACCATTTTCTAGGTTTCTTTAAGATTTCCCAATTTCCTACCAATTTCCATGTCTAATTCAATGCATATACATGTATTTAATTTTAAAAACATGAAGAAATTACTTAGCTAGTGATTCTTGATGGAAAACCCCTCTTGAAGCTCCTCAAAATCGCCAACATCCATGAAACAAATGAAGGGAATGGCCAATATTTCGCATATAAATTAATCTGCACAGGCCCCAATTTACTATTTGTGTTCGCATACCCATGAACGCGTTCGCATAGCCTCCTCGAGCCAATACTCCATTTTTGCAATCCCCACCCCGCGTTCGCATAGGCCAAAGGGCCCCCATCTCTCCTTTCCCCTACGCGTTCGCACACCTTACCCCGCGTTCGCGTAGAGATCACACCCCAAGCCACCGTGTTCGCACTCCCTTCTCCACGAACGCACAAACCAATCCAGCAGCCCTCAAATTTCCTTCTATGCGATCGCACACAAGGGACCGCGATAGCATAGCACACCAGATATGCCAGAAGACAGCAGTAACAAAGCAGAGAAAAATGGTCCGAAATTGCTCTGAAACACACCCGAGACCCCCGTGACCCCGTCCAAATCACACGACTCAGTCCCTTAACATCCCACGGACTAGCTCGAGGCCTCAAATCACATCAAACAACGCCAAAATCATGAATCGCACTCAAACTCAAACTTTATGAACTTTGAAATTTTAAACCTTCACATTCGATGCCGAAACCTATCAAATCACGTTCGATTGACCTCAAGTTTTGGACGCACGTCATATTTGACATTACGGACCTGCTCCAACTTCCGGAATCACATTTCGAACCCGATATCAAAATTTTCACTTCCGTTGAGATTTTTCAAAAATCTTCAAATTTCTATCTTTAGCCAAATGGCTTCAAAATAACCTACGAACCTCCGAATTCTCGCTTCTGATCGCGCTCCTAACTCCGGATCACCATACGAATCTATTCCCAGGCTCAGAATCCCAAACGGACATCAATAACTCTGAAATGCCTTACAGCCCAAATTTATGAAATTCTTCTAAAATGCTATCTTCCATAACATACGCCGAAACGCTCCCGGGTTATCCAAAACCCGATCCGGACATACGCCCAAGTCCGAAATCATCATACAAACTTGCAGGAACCTTCAAATCCTGATTCTGAGGTCGTTTTCTCAAAATTCCAATCTTGGTCCATTTCTCCAACTTAAGGCTTCTGAAATGAGAATTTTCTTTCCAAATCAACTCTAAACTTCCCGAAATTAAATTTCGACCATACCTACAAGTCATAATACGTGAAATGGAGTTGCTCACAACTTCAAACTGCTGAACGACGCGCTAGAGCTCAAAACAACCGGGTGGGTCGTTACAAATGAATAGTTTGAGAAAGTTTTATGCTTTGAACTTTCAAATTTTGTATATCTCTCTTCATTTATACAAATAACTTTTTGTACAACATTTACAACTCTTTCATAACTGCTTTCTTTGTAACAGGTTTCAAAATTCCGGGTCTATTTTTCCATGACTAATTATTGCCCTTAACCTAAAAACTCGTAGGAAGTTTTAGTGTATCTTGTGTCCAACTTGTATCTTTCTTGCGAGTTTACACCTTATCAAGTTTACTTCAAAGGTTTTTGATTCGAGCTTTATTTTTGGCTCTTAGGCTGATTCAAGCTTGAGTTCTGACTTTTAGTTCTTGAGTTCAGACTTTATATATATGTATAGTTCCACTCAGTGTTAGAGCTTTGAAGTATGAAATCTCGAGTGCTGGATTTTCCTTCTTTTTGGTCCATTCCCTGAAAAGGAAAATACACACGAGACTCGGAGGTATACATTTAGATGTTGACTACTTAACCCTTTTTCCCATCTGAAAGGTTGTAACCTAGACCGGGAATAATTTTGTATTCCGCGCGTCTTTCAGGTCTAATATCATCATTTGGTACGGGATAGCTTTTTTCCTATCATCTAAAATTGTTAGTATAATTTATAAGAACAAATAAAATCACATTTGAGAGATACCTGACCATGGATATTTCCTTTGACTAGAAATAATACTTCTTTAAAAGAAAAACATTCCAATTTGATGGAAGTACCTTGACTTCCATGGTTTCCAACTCATATGATCCCTTTCTAGCGATGCTTCAAATCCTATAAGGACCTTCCCAATTTGGACTCAACTTTCCTGCACTAGCTGCTTTTGTTGATTGAAAAACCTTTTTGAGGACGAAGTCCCCAATCTTGAAGTATCTTAGATGAGCTTTGTTGTTGTAGTATCGCTCAATAATTTGTTTTTGAGATGCCATTCTCATTAGAGACGCTTTTCTCTTTTCTTCGAGTAAATCCAAATTCATTCTCATCTCTTCGTCATTTGATTCCTCGGTTGCTTGTGTAAATGTCGTACTTTGCTCACCTATTTCAACTAGAATTAAGGCTTCAACACCATAAACAAGTGAAAATGGAGTCTCTCATGTTCCTGTCTTCGTTGTTGTTCGATAAGCCCATAAAACTCCTGGTAACACCTCGGGCCACTTGCCTTTTGATTCTTCTAATCTCTTCTTCAAATTATTAATAATAACTTTGTTTGTTGATTCAACTTGTCCATTTTCCACAGGGTGGTAAGGTGAGGAAGTTATCCGTTTAATCTGCCAACTCTGAAAAAATTTTGTGACTTTCGTGCTATGAATTATGGGCCATTATCACATACGATTTCTCTTGGCACTCCGAACCGGCATATAATGTTTCACGAAATAATGTCCATAACTTCTTTCTCTCGCACCTGTTTGAAGGCTCCTGCCTCTACCCATTTGGAAAAATAATTTGTTAATACTAATAAAAATTGTACCTTTCCTTTAGCTTGTGGAAATGGACCCACGATATCCATCCCCCACTTCATGAATGGCCATGGGGAAAGAATCGTATGTAATAGCTCCGCTGGGTGATGCATGTTATTGCCATATCGTTGGCATTTATCACACTTTACCACAAAACTTTCTGCATCTTCTTACATTATTGGCCAGTAGTATCCTGTTCTTATTAGAACTTCACCAAGGATCTTCCTCCTGCATGATTTCTACAATGTCCCTCGTGTACTTCTTTCATCACATATTCTGCTTGAGAAGGGCCGAGGCATCTTGATAAAGGTCCTCCGAACAACTTTTGGTATAAGTTTCCAAGAATTAAGTAGTAACGGGCAGCTTTTCATCGAAGTAACTGAGACTCTTTCTTGTCTTCAGGTAGGGTTCCATACTGTAGAAAATTAACAAACGCGTTTCTCCAGTCTCAAGTAATTTAGTGAAAGTTACATCATTTTTATCTTGGTCGAGTGCTGAATGAAACAAATGTATTACGATAGCATTTTCTGCATTTATTATTTTCGCAATTGATGCGATTAGCTAGTGCATATTCTCATGCATTCTCCTCTCTGGGTATTTTCACAATTTTCCATTATTGAAACCGTCTTATCAATTCTCATGCCTTTTCGAAGTATTTCTACATTCGTGCCTCTCTAGCTATGTAAGTCCCCTGCATCTGGTTAACTACCAGCTGCGAATCACTTTTGATTATGATCTGATCTATAGCGAGTTCTCGTGCCAGTTCTAGACCTGCAATCACAACCTCGTACTCTGCTTCATTGTTAATAATGTGATAACATTTTATTGCTTGTCTTATGATTTCTCCCAATGTTGGGATTAATATAATACCTAAACCTACTCCTTTAACATTCGAGGAGCCATCAGTAAATAGAATCTAAGTACCCGAATTAGATTCGGTGAATACATGTAGTTCCTTTTCTGCTTCAGGAACTTATTTTTGTGCTGAAATCTACCACAAAATCTGCTAAAATTTGTTATTTTATCGCATTTCTAGGTTGGTACATGATATCATATTCACTGATTTCTATAGCCCATTTATCTAACCTTCTTGACGGTTCTTTCTTATACAATATATTCTTTAGGGGGTAAGCAGTTACTACAGAGATAGGATGTCATTAAAAATAAGGTCTCCACTTTCTAGATGCCATAACTAATGCTACAGCAAGTTTTTCTAAGTGAAGATATCGAGCCTCAACATCCAACAAAGATTTGCTAACATAATAAATTGGAGATTGTTTACCTTTATCTTCACGTACTCATACCGCACTTACCGCCATTTCTGACACACCGAGATAGACGAGTAGCCTTTCTTCATCCTTTGGTTTAGCCAATACGGGTGGATTTGACAAATATGCTTTTAGATTTTTGAGAGATTGTTGACATTCATCAGTCCACTCAAATTGGTATTGCTTTTTCAATACTGAAAAGAATTTAAAACTTTTCTCTGAAGATTTGGAAATAAATCTTCCCAAAGCTGCTATCCTTCCTGTCAACCTCTGTACCTCTTTATTGATCGTGAGTTTGTCTGGTATCTCCTCAATGGCTTTGATTTGCACAGGGTTCACTTCAATACCTCTATTAGAAACAAAAAAAAACCTAAAAACTTACCTGAAGCCACGCCAAAGGCACATTTTTCTGGATTAAATTTCATATTATATTTGTGGAGAATTTTTAAGGTTCTTGAAAGGTGTTGAAAGTGATCTCCTGCTCATGCAGATTTGACTAACATATCATCAATATAGACTTCCATAGTATTTCCCAGGTTCTTTTGAAACATCTTGGTCACCAATATTTGATACGTGGCCCCGGCGTTTTTCAAACCAAAGGGCATAACTTTGTAACAATAAGTCCCCTTGTCTCATCCTGAATTACCTGATTTTTTAAGGAGCCTTGCTTCCTTTTCTTTTGCTTGACAGGTAGGTACGATGGATCTTCATTCAGTTTGTGGGTCATCACCTCTGGAGGTATACCTGTCATATATGAATGCAAGCAAGCAAAGCAATCTGTGTTAGCTTTTAAAAATTTGACTAACTTACCTCTCATTTCTGGGCTCAGCTTCACTCCAATATAAACTTTTCGGTCTGGCCATTGCTCGAATAGTGTAACAGCTTCGAGTTCTTCAATCGTTGTTTTGATGTTTTCATTATCCTTTGGTTCTTGAATGACATCGAGTCTCGAATCTACATCTGTTTGCCTTAAGCCACTTTCAGCTGAGATTTGATTTATCATATCCTCCACCGGATTCTCGTTTGTATTTTCGTTCACCGTGTGTGAATCCATCACTGAATTGATATTTTTAGAAGCCTGTTGATCTCTGCGGATTTGTCGAATTCCCATTGTGATGTAAATTTAATGACTTGATGTAATTTAGACGGCACAACATCCATATCGTGAATCCAAGGCCTCCCAAGAATCACATTATAAGCCATGTCCGTGTCTATCACTTGGAATTTCTATCCTTGATTACTCTTTCTGCAAATGTGGTAAGCAATATTCCCCCTTTATTAATAACGGTTGAATTATCGAATCTTGACAAGGATCGTGCTTTTGGTACCATCTTATCGCCAGCTTGCATTTCATTCACCACTCTTAGAAGAATAATATTCAGGGAGCTACCTGGATCAATCAACACTCGTTTTACATTAGTATCATGTACAAGTAAAGATATTACTAGCGCATCATTATGAGGAATTATCAAGCCATCCGCATTTGCATCATCAAACGTTATGTTGTCTTCATCCCAAACCTGGCAAACTCTCTTTCCATGAGTAACCGTGAAATTCGACGTCTTTTTTGAAGCAGTATATGTCACACCGTTAACTTCTTCTCCCCCGCTTATCACATTGATTGTTCTTTTCGGAGATGGAGGTTTTGGAGGTTCTTTTTTGTTCTTCATATATGATTTCTTGCCTTTTTCACTGAAAAGGTTAGTTAAATAACCCTTCTTTAACAAAGGCTCTACTTCACCTTGCAATAATCTACAAATCTGTTGTTTTGTTGCCATGGTCATTATGGAACTCGCTCCAGAAATATTGATTTCTTCTGCTTGAATTTGACCTCATTTCTTTTGGCCACCACACCTTATCTCCCATACTTCTTAGAACAGCTACCAACTCGGAAGTGCTAATATTGAAACTGTAATCACCAATCCTTACTTTCGTGTTAGTGTCGTTGTCTCACGCATCATGTTCTTTCTGAACTTAGATGATGATCCCGCATCTCTATGCCTTGATCTAGGGTCAGACCGTACGTTTTTTGATTTAGACCGTGAATCTATCCTTGCAGGTTCCATGTAAGGTTCGTACCTATTTTTATCAGATCTTCTTTTAGATTCTGGTCGTCTCGAACTTGTTCTTTCATCAACCCTTGATTGTGTAACCATGTCTTCTTCTATCCGCAGCTTTGTGTTGTACATATTGTACACATCATTTCATGTTGTAGCAGGAAATTCTCATAAGCTTTTCTTAAGTCTTCTCGTGTCTTCTGAGCTTTTTTCATTTAGATTAGTCGTGAACGCCAGGCTGCCCAATTGTCAGGTACTCATGGAAGCATCATTCTTTTACGTTGAAATCTATACACAAATTTCTAGAGTAACTCGGTATCCCCTTGTTTTACCTTGAAAATGTCTTCCATCCTTTTCTCAACCTTCTGGGCTCCCGGATGTGCTTTTATGAATGAATCTGCAAGCTCAGCAAAGGAATCAATAGAGTTTTCAGGTAAAAGAGAATATCATGTTAATGCCCCTTTCGTGAGTGTTTCTTAGAATTATTTGACCAAAGCTGACTCAATCTCTTACTTGGTTAAATCATTGCCTTTTACGACCATTGTGAATGCAGTTACATGATCTCGTGAATCAGTTGTTCCATCATATTTTGGGATGTTAGGCATTTTGAACTTCTTAGGAATTGGTAGAGGGGTCGCGCTTGGGTTCCAAGGTTGCTATGAGTATATATCAATATCCACTTCTTTAATCACAGGTTGTACGCCAGATATTTGCTCTATACGATCGTTTTTCTCTTTCATCTGTTTTTGCAAAGTTAGTACTAGATTTTTTAAATCATAGTTATTTGGTGTACCTTGTCTTCATTTGTAAGGACAGGGATTGGCGGAGATCGCCAGTCTTCATTTGGTGTACCTGACCTCCCGGTAACGAAACCAATTTGTGTAACCAAAAAATAGGATTCTTAGTGAAAGCCTAATTTAGAAGAAATTAGGTTACTAATAATCAAATAATTTTTTACTCTCTCAATAATTCGCTTGGAAGGAAATAAAAATGATAATAAAAGTTAATTGAAAAGAGAGAATAATATACTTCACTGAATAAGCAAGAGAAAGTAAAATATCTTTTTATAATCTTCGGAACTTGTCCTTACAAATGAGATCCTGCACCCTTATATAGGAATTTCCAAATATAACGTTTCTTCCTATTTATGGCAAATTCATTATGAGCGTTAATGGTATTAATTGTCCGTTATGATTGGTAATCGTAACTGACTATAAGAGTTATGTAACGATTTTGATTCTCTTTCCTCATTAATTGTGGGTTCATGGATCTTCCTTCTTTCCAGTCTTGATTCATTCTGTACGTGCCTCTTCTATAGTTGCTTAGGCCCGAATATTGATTCTTATTATCTCGTGGGTGTTTGCCCCGCGTCTTCCATACTTCATATACTTCATTAATGAAATATGTCAGTTGTCATTTCACTATTGTTCCATGTATCATGCTCAGTCTGCTAAATATGATTCCACGTGTAATATTTATTTACCACCAATACAGGTACGATATTTGGACTTACAATCATATATTACATATACGGCGATGTATACTTGCATGTGCATTTGAGAGCAGCAATATTCACATTAAATAAAACTCTATTTATAACAGTTTTATGTTTGTTTGAAATATTGGATAGGCGGTATTAGTCAATTCGAAATTATTTATACTACAAGATTGGTATTATTCTTATACCAAATTAACAACTCGTGTTATAATTTCAATATAACTTGTACACAGATCAATTATGGTATATATTGGGAGAGAGTTCAAAGTAAGGGTGCGCATGTAACTAGTGAGGGTGTAGGTGTGCTCCAGTTTAGAAACCAATGAAATTCAATTTGTGACTCTACTTATGCTATCCCATGAGGGGACCAATTCCTACACTGTTCATAATAATTAAATAAGTTACTCATAATTTCCATTATTCAAAACCCTTAAATTCTTTTTAGCAAAGAGAAATGAAGTTATCCCCTACGGCCTACGCCTATATAAGGAGTATTCCCTCCCTCTTTACATATATTAATTCTACTACCTCCTCATTCATTTTCAGAAGCCTCTATCATCTTATTTATTCACAATTTAAACCTCAAACCTTGATTCTAAGAATTCGTGCCTCACTTCTCTCTCATTGTGTCCTTCGAGTACACGAATTTCATAACCTTCCTCCTTATCCATATACCTTCGAAACAGTACGCGAACACTGGTCTCTAGCTGCTTGAAAATCACTCTTTTGGTGTTTCTGTGACAGTTCTCATTGATTCCAGTAATTTCTAACAATCCATTTTCTCGTGAACACAACTGATCGGGTTTTAGAAAGTGAAAAATAATGGATCATGAAGTGGTTGACAACGTGAAATATGAGAAAGCCAGAGCAATGGTACTGTTCAAATGATGAAGTTGTTGCAATTTGTTGAAGTGCTCTTGGCCTTCATGTTTATTTCCTGGTCCTGGACATGTCTCCCGGCCGCCGTTAAATTCTCTGGCGACTTATTGATCGAACTCTCAGTTTATATATTCAATCCTCATGTCGTTTTTCTCATTGGCAACGCAATTATAGTCTCTCTCTTATTGCTCTGCCATCAAACAGAAGCAGATAACCACAGCGATGATGTCTACTCCCCTGAAGTTCAACTACAGATCCTCACTACCTGTGACGGCGATGAGGCAGCTTCATCACCTTCTTCGCCGCCGGGGATTGCGGAGCCTAATTTCGCCGGAGATGAAAGTAAGCAGATTCTTAAGGTGCAAAGCGACGCTGCAGAGACGACAATAGATGTAACAACGAAGAATATACAGATACTTCAAAGGACTAAATCGGAGAATTTCAAGCAAGAGATGCCAGTGAATCCTTCAAAAAAGCTCCGGCGTTCCCAGACAGACATGGCGGCGGTAGACACACTTAGCAACGAAGAATTTAAGCTTACTATTGAAGCGTTCATAAAGAAGAATCAAATCTTTTTTGAGAAACAAAGACTATCTGAAACAGATCAGGAAAAATTGATCACATAGGTTTGTGGTCTGTGGACAAGGATTTACCTATTGAGCGATTGTAAGATATTCAATTCAAATCCGTTATTTTACGAGTTCGATTTTTAGGGAGTTAATACCATAAAATTTCCCTATACTGTCATTTTTTTATCAGTTTCCTGTTTAAACTATTCGGTATCCCAAAATCCTCCTAAATTATATAATCTTTTATATTAAAACTCCCTCGTTGTTGACCTGGCATAACGTGTGTAAGCACTCACTTGGGAGCGCATAGCAGCTGAAAAAAGCCATCAAAATGGCTTATATGACAGAAAATAATGGCTAATTAGCCTGACCCTCTTTCACATTTGTTTTTTAATAAATATTCTCCTTATTTCAGTTATATCCACCTTTCTTCCTTATTTTTGCACTACTCTTCCTTATTTTTTCACCTTTCTTCTTTATTTTTCACTTTTTTCTTCTTCATTTTTTAACCTTTTTCTTCAATTCTCCATATGGGTTTCTTATGGGAAAATTTCTCCCTCTCTTGTTTCCTTTGAAATGATATATTCTCTTTCTTGTTTTAGTCTTCTTTCATGTCTTACATGTATTGTTGAAAGAATACCAATTCAAATCTTCTTATTAAACTCAACACCTTATAGAAAATAAAGTTGAATATTTTAAACCTTCTTTCTGTAATCTGGAATTAGAGAATGTAATTGTTGGCCAATTAATTTTTTTATTTGCGAAATTTTATTTTGTGTAATCTTTTTTATGTAATATAATATGATTTTTACTATGGTACAAAGTGAATATAAATAAGCACTTATTTAATTAGAGTTTAGCATAAATCACAATCACAATCACAATTAAATTTAGAATTAACACAATGCATTAAATATTATTTTGGCCAAAACTCCTAAAATTAATCGATCATTAGAGAGTAATACACCAGGAGCAAACTATATAAAAAAATGTACAAACCATAAGTTAATATGGTTGGACAGACGCGCCTTTAAAAGTCCAACATGGGATTTTAATATATATAGGAATATAGTTCATGGGGATTTTGGGGACACCAGATAGTTTAAGTAGATAACTGACAAAAATGATAGTTTAGGCGGGTTTTAGGCTGAGTTAAATAGCCACGTGTAGTACTACGTGGCACGTTTTTTAAATAATTAGGAGCGTGTACTGCACGCACCTCTAAGAACGCAATGATGGGTTTTTAATATGAATGACAATATATTTCGTGGGGTTTTTGGGGACACCGAATAGTTTAAGTAGGAAACTAACAAAAACGTGATAGTTTAGGGGAATTTTAGGGTATTAACTCATTTTTAAAACATATTGATAAATTGAGTTTTCCACAAGCTAATTATGTTGAATAATTACAAGAAATTGCAGATGAAGGAGCAGTAATTACAAATACTAGAAAGCAAAGATAATCAGTTTAATTGTAGATAGCATATAACTGTACAAGGATTATTTCTGCGGTTCTGCCTATTCCCTATTTTATTCTTCTTCTTTTTCTTTTCTCTTTTTTTGGGTTTAAAAGATTACTAATTATAAATTAAACAATGTTTACAGGGAGGAGGTGCCCATTGGCATCCTTACAAAAGGAGTTATGTGGAAGTAAACCTATGCTATTATTGCTAGACGCTTGATTAGTAGTATCATTTAACAAAGTTACATCAAAAATACAAAGGTTACTGCTACTGCTTAGATTACTGGATGAGGGCCTTTCAGACGCCTGCCAAAAAGAGTGCATGTGGGATTGCACTTCCAAAAAGTTGCACGTCCCTTTCATGGGGATGTTGAGTTGTTGATCCTGGTGGAGCTTCTGGAAGAGAAAAGGTTGAGGGTGACTCAAAAGAGTGATGTTTCTCCCTAGTAGTGCCATACCAAAGCGTGCTAGGCCATCTATTATCGCGTTATGTTCCCTGTAAACATGGCTGGTTGTTGGACTATTCATCTGCCGAATCAGGAATCTGCAGTAATTTAATAAAGAGGAATGAGGTTTTGTATACGTGTTTAATAAATGTATTACATGTAGAGCATCTATCTGAATATGCAATGACATTAGTTGATGTTGTAATGCTATTTGTAGGCCACGAAACAGTGCCATGAGTTATATTTTTACTATTGTAGTGGATGGATAGTGGCCCGCATAACACATTACTCATTCTCCCTTGTGGTTTCTAATTACTCCTTCAAAGCCTGCTGTTAGGTTTTGTAAATTAATAGCCCCATCAGTGTTCAAGTAAAAAGTTCTTCGTGTAGGGGGAGTTGTTTTTGTGTATCTATTCTTGTGGTTCAGTTTGTTCCCTTGTGCTTTCAAAGCAGTTTTTATTGCGTACATTCCAGAGATGCCATAAAATAAATGGGATTAAATGGGGCAAGAGAATTCCTTTGTGGTAGGAGCAGCCTTGGTGACGAAGGAGTTGTTTAAGCCAAATGTGGTTGCTAGTGCTATGAAGGGGTAGGAGATGAATAATGTGTGTTAACCTAAGGTCAGCCCAAATGGTTTGTGCATGCACACGGTAGAAGAGTATATGAGGAATTGTTTCTTGCCCTAGGTTGCATATTGTGCACATGTTTGAAGTGGTAATGCCCCGTTAATAAAGGTAGACTCTTGTGAATATCCTATTATGGCTTATTAGCCATAAGAAGTATTTGATTTTTGGAAGAGTTTTTAGTTTCCAGAGCCAGCCTTGATTGGGGATTGGATGGGGTGGTTTAGTAATTGCAGCATAGCAAGAACTAACAGAGAATTCGCTCGTTGGTGTTAAACCCCAGATTATATGGTTTGGGGCTGTACGATACATGGGAATATGGGAATTATTAAAAAATTCTGAATTGAAGAAGGTAGTTGGATCGAGAGTGTAGTAGTTGGGTTGCTATTGAATTGCAGCGCCTGGGCTACTGTTAATTGGAGCTCATTTTTTTGTAGAGGACCCTCAACAATACTGCGTACAGTGAGGTTTGGTGAAATCCAATTGTCTTGCCAAAAATTGACATGAGTACCTTTTGTTACTTGCCATTGAAGGCCATTTTGGCATGTTTCCCACCCATGCATTATATGCCTCTATAAAGTAGAGGTATGTTTTGTGGGTGAACGATTATTGGTTATGTACTTATTGAGTAATAAGGAGGCACAAGGGGTGTTAGTATTATAAAAAAGCCTCCATGTTGTTCTAGCTAATAGTGCATCATTTTTAGGACGAAGTCGTTGGATCCCCAGTCCTCCTTGGTCCTTGGTTTTAGTAATAGTTTGCCAATTTATTAGATGAAGCCGCCGTTTTTGGGAAGTTGTCCCCCATAAATTTTTTTTTGATAAGTTTCTAATCGCTTGATTATATAGGTAGGGAGAGAAAATATTTGCATTATGTGATTGGGGATAGTATTTCAGGTTGATTTTATTAGTGTAGTCCGGCCGACTAGCGTTAGGTGATTGGTTTTCCAACCCGCTAATTTGGTTTTAAAGTTGTCAATTAGGAATTGGTAATCGCGTTTAGTAGGTTAACCAGTGAAAAGAGGAAACCCTCAATATTTGCCAAAGATATTACCTTCCTACATGTTAAAGGAGGATAAAATGTAATCTTTGTTAGGATTGCTACAGTGTTTCGGGAAGAAGATTTTAGATTTGTCAAAATTGATTTTTTGCCCGGATTGGGCTGTGAAATTATTCAACAGGTCAATAATTGTATGGACACTATTAGTTGTGACTTTTGAAACCAGAATAATGTCGTCGGCAAAGAATAGGTGTGAAATTTGTGGTCCCTTTGCGTTTAATGATAAAGGCTTCTAAAGATTATAATCAACTGTGTTATTGATTTGTCTAGATAGCATTTCCATACAGATAATAAAAATGTATGGAGATAAGGGGTCACCTTGCCGGATGCCAGTAGTTGGTGAAAAGAATTTTGCAGGTGAGCCATTAAAGAGGATAGAAGTAGTGGTAGTGGTGATACATGACATGATAATTTTTATTAAATTAGGTGAGAAATTAAAAAAAACTAGTGATTGTTTGATAAAGCTCCATTCTAACTTATCAAAGGCTTTTTCAAGATCAAGTTTAAGGAGCATGCTAGGGCATTTTGTTTTGGAAGTTTTAAAAGAGTATAGTAGTTCTTGAACGATGATAGCATTGTTTGCTGCTATACGCTCTTTTTGGAGAAGCGGATTGGGTTGGGTTAGGTTGATTATTTTTTGTAGGAAGGGTTTGATTCTGTTGACTATGATCTTAGAAATAATTTTGTAAAGGGTGTTACATAAGCTAATTGGCCTGAAGTGGGAGATGGTTTTAGGTGTCTTTATTTTTGGAATCAGGCAAATATATGTTTTGTTTTAATTCAATGGGAATATGGCCCTGGTCAAAAACTTGATTACAAAGGGTGATTAGCGAAGTTTTCAATTGTGGCCAAAATTTCTGATAAAATAGAGGGTGAAGCCCATCCGGGCCTGGAGATTTGAGAGGTAGGAAAGATGTAGCTGCTTCAAATATTTCTTTCTCAGTTAGTATGTTCGAAATTGAGTTTGCTTCCTCATGTGATAGAGCATTGTGAGGTGCAATAGTATAGTAATTTGTAGAGTTGGTATGTGAAGTTTTGTATAGATTGTGGTAATAATTAAGAACTAGGTCTTGCAGTTGTTTAATGTCAGAGATCCAATTACCTGCTAGATCTTTAATGCGATGAGTTTGTTACGACGCCTTCTTTTAATAGTTGATAAATGGAAAAAGCGTGTTTTGGCATCCCCTTGGTTTAGCCAATTTACACGCGATTTTAGTTTCTAGAAATCCTCTTCTAGTATTAAGAGGTGATTGTATTGAGATAAGAGGTCCTGTTCTAGAGACTGCAGAAAGTTACTTGTTGGATAGTGGGGTGATTTTTGAATACCTTCTAGTCGTGCTTGTAAATTGTGTTTTTTGTGGAAAATGTTTCCAAAAGATTATGTATTCCAATTTTTTACTAGCTCTGTAAAATCCTCTATATCCTTTAAAAGAGGGGGGGTCATTTTCCCACACTTGATTAATGAGTAAAGAGAATTCATGGTGTCAGAGCCACATTGTTTCAAGTCTAAATAGGTCTTTTTTTTGTGAAGTTTTGTGTTAAGAGTTAGCAAAAGAGGACAATGGTCGGAATGGGTTCTAGGTAAGTGATGTACGTGTGCTTCCGGATGTAAATTCAACCAATCATAATTGGCTACTACTCTATCTAATCTTTCAAGAATTAGTGCCCCATTTTTTTTTTATTTGTCCAAGTGTATTTGCTATCCTTAAAGCCTAAGTCTATTAAATTACAATAATTAAAATAGTGTAGTAATAGGTGAGCTCTACTATTATTTAGTGAACATGCCCCAAATTTTTCATTAGAGTATAAAATTTCATTAAAGTCTCCTCCGACTAGCTAAGGACCCTGATAAGTGTCCGCTATGTGCATGAGATTTTGCCATAAAATTTTTCTATATGACAAATTATTGCTAGCATAAATTGCTGTGAATAAAAAAGGTTTACCATGGGGACGTAGCTGTACCATGCAATGGACTTCCTGATTAGTAACTACAAGTTCAGTAACATGCACGAAATTTTCATTCCAAAACACTCCAATTCCTCCTGATTGGCCTTCAGCTGGGGCTTGTGAGAAATAGGAGAAGTCAAAATCTACTTTGATGTGTTGATGATCCCCTGTGTGTGTTTCTAAAAGTAATACTAGTGGGGGCTGATAGTAATTAAGCATTGATCTAAAATTCCTACGAAAGTCAGGTGAATGTGCACCTCTACAGTTCCAAATTACAAAATTCATTGATTTATTGTGTGAGGGTAGCTGTGGAGGGGCAGTGTGTTGTTCTTCCGGCACTGGAGTCAATGGACTTACCTCCCGTGGAAGTTGACGTAGTGTTGGCGTGATCACTACTGCGAACTTTCTTTCCTCTAGATTGACGGGGGGCCTCAACTTGATTAGGCATTCGGTTACCTCTGGTGGACATTTGAGCACCATTTTTTTTGCATATTGCTCTTTGAGGACAGAGATGTGGCATGCTCCCAGCCATACCGGCTCTGTGCGCGTTTCCCTTATTTCCTCCATCAGTGCTGCCATTTCCTGCTGAGTTAGTAGCTCTTGATCACCTGGGCTTGGTGGTTGTGGACGCATTGAGGAGGATGGGGAGGGAGTGTGGGGTATGTGAATGTGTTCATTTATCCAAGGGATCGGTGATTGAGTTGGGGGACAGAAAGGTAGGGTTGCATAATGTAGGGGTGGGGAGGGAGGCTGGTATTAAGGATAAGGATCCCACCATGAGTTGGTGGTCTTCATGGGGGGAGGTTGTCCAGTTGTACTGGACATATAATTGCACTGATGTTGTCATCCCCTCTTTGATTATTTGAGCGAGGTCTTGGGGATTTTGGAGACGTATTATGACCTCCTGGTTGTTGACTATCATGGAGAATGTCATGACATGGTTTCGAAGCCCCATTTCCAGCCATAATTGAGGAGGTTGATAAGGATATGGGTCTTGTGAGGTGTAGATCACATGGTACGTTGGTGGTGGAGGTGTGTGTGTGTTGTTTGACATGGTTTGAGGGTGGAGAAAGTGGAGGTTGAGAGGTTGATATGGGAGGAGAGTTGGCCTGCGAGGTTGGGTCCTCAGAGGGAAGGGAGGATTTAGATGTCATTGCATGGCTTGTTGAGGTTGATATATTAGGAGTAATTATATGGAGAAGTGGGAGCATTAAGGATTGAGAAGTGTTTATATGATTTTGATCATTGGGTGAGGGAGGCGGTTGAGTGCTGTGAGGAGCTGAGTTGGCGTGTGGGCTGGGCTGGGCAAGTGGGCTGGAGTGGGGTGGGGGGTTTTGCATGGGGCTGGATTGGGCAGTAGGATTCGTTGGTGCGATGGGTTGTGAAAGAGTGGGAGAATTATCATAATGGGTAATAGGGATGCCTTGTTGGCTAAGGATAGGTTTGGTGATTTGCATGCAAGGTGTTGTGTGATTGGATGAGAGGGGAAGTGAAGGTGACGTGGCAGGAGGGGAAGGTTGCTTAGTGGCAAGGGGGTTACTGTTTAGCCTAGGTATTAGTGAAGTAGTGTTATGATTAGTGTGGGAAGTGGGTTGTGGGTCGGGTAAATCTGTAGGGTTTTGTGGTGACCCGTGTGCCCTATTTACTCATGAGTTTTGGTCCATAGCTTTCCCACTTGGGCCCGTGGCCTGTTGGTTAGGCAGTGTAGATGGGGGTGTGGCAACTATATCATTATAGAAATTTTATAATTCAAAATGATTTTTAATAGTTAAAATGTGATTAGGAGTAAGTGTTTTTGAAAGCTTGTTGCGTAGTGGTGTAGTAACTGCAGTAGGAAAGTTTGAGTGCGTACCTGTGTTGGAGTTGTCTTCCTGTTCTTTTTGAGAATGTGTAAAATCCATTTGAGTAGCTGATGAAGTTGAGATATGGCCAGCTTGCTTGTTGAGCACTTGGTCTGTTGATCTCCTATGAGGTTTTGTTTGCCTCTTTGGAAACTCAACTGTCTTCCATTCCTCCTCAGGTGGCATGTCCTTTGTAGTTGGTTGATTAGGAAGGGAATTATGGGTTGATGATGATGGTGTAGTGTAGAGACTGTTCTGGAGAGGGAATTGTGAGGAGATATGGCCTATTCGTCCGTAACAAACGCATAGCATGTTTAGACCTTCATAGAGTATTTGTTGTTGGTGATGGCCAATAAATATATGAGATTTTAAGGGTATTTCAATGCAAAATCTAGCATAACGACCCCTTAATGTAGAGGATGTATATTTATCGATTTTGAGCAATTTGACTATTTTATTACCTACTTGATGAAGGATGCGTATGTCGTAGAATTCTGTAGGTTATTTCGGTAAGCGTGACCATATGATTGTGTACATAAGATTTGCCTTTGAAGCTAGGAACCTTGGTTCCCACCGCCTAACAGAGAGAAAATGTCCTAGTATAAACTATAGCCCTTCATGAGAGCCTTGGTCGTGTTTTCTTACCTTTGTAACTTAGTAAGAAAGAACTCATTGCCCAGGTCAATAAGATTTATGGGTTCACTGGGCTTCCACATATATTGTAGTTTCTGCTTTAGAGTGAGGTGATTCATTTTCTTCCCAAAAACTTTAATAATTATGGAGTGTTTCCATGGAGAGTAAAGTCTCTCTTTTTCTTCTGTAGATAGTGGGATGAAATTTTTAGTAATAATTTTGTTGGGATATCTTCTTTTTGTGTCATGTCTGTGTGGGTAGGGTTCGTTTGGATTATAGGCAAAGTGGTGCCATTGTTTTGTAGAAGAGTTTGAATGAACGAATAAGCAGGCGGTTGTTGGACTTGTTCATCTATGTTCATAGGTTTCGAATGAAAGTCAGGGGGGCAAGGTTGGGATTGGACGATTTTCTGACATTTTGGAGCATAAATGTTCTAGAGAGAAGTGAGAGCTTCTCTCTATTCCTAAATCTTTTCTTTTTCTCGATTCGGGAAGCAAGGTTTATTCAGCAGTAACATTTCTTTGCCCTTTTCCATCCTTATTTGATTTGGATTTATTATTTTCTTCTATATTAATAGCTTGGATTTTTAGCTTAAGATATCTAAATTTTAAATTAATAATTATAGAGTACCGTTATTTTATTACACACTCCATTCTAGTTTATGCAAAGGCATTGCTATTTGTCAAATAATCACTGATCTTTTTAAATATTTTAAATTATTAAATATATTGACTTATATAATACTCTCTTCATTTCAATTTATGTGACAATGTTTGCTCGGCACAAAGTGAAAGAAAAAATGACTTTTGAAACTTATGGCATAAAAAAGTCATAAATATTTATGTACCTATAAATTGTCCCGTTAAGGGTAAATCAGGAAGTTTTAAAATTAAATTATTTATAAATAAGAAAGTATTGCATTCTTTCTGGGACAGACTAAAAAAGAAAGTATAACGCATAAATCGGAACATAAATAGTAGTACTTTTCGGATAATTTTCAAAGATATAAATTTTCTTTTAAAAAATTATGCCCAAGCAGCCTACCAGCTTCTAGTAAAGGATTTAGTCACACATGTTTAGTAGGGAGAGCGGTTAAATAGCCACTGCTATTCTACAACTGGTGACGCTTGACGCTCCTCGGCTCGGGTTGTCCACCCGAGGAAGCCAGGTCTAAATACCATGTCCTTTAGGATTTGAAAACATAGAAGAACAAGCCACAAGCAATAAATATTCCTAGTAGGCTACGGTTTATTTGCATCATTTGCATTGGACTTAACGGGACTCGGCACAGGGGTCGGGCCCGTCTAGGACAGGTACCAATTTTTCAGACCAACATGTTTATTTTTCTGTGCTACATGTAACATTATTTGGTAGGCTTTACTGAAATGTTGACCGACTTTAGGATATATTGATTGAACAGGGAAGAGAGAAAGAAAAAATTTGCTCAAAATTTTCATGAAATACCCTTTTTTAATAATTGTTTTGAAGGGTTCTAATGTGTAAAATTATAATTTTCAAAATGATTTTTTATTTTAGACGAACTACGCGGGTCTGATTCTCACCGGATGTGTGATATGTAGGAAACCTTCATCGGGTCCGGCCCCCAATTTTTAAAAATTCAAAACTATTTTTGTTGTTTTCAGAAGTTTTCGTTCGAAAATTAAAAACAAATTAAAATTCAAAAATATTTTCTCTTTTCTCTAGAAGTCTTTTCTTTCATAAATTCAAAATAAAAGTTCAAAATCCAAAAATATGTTCTTTCTTCTTTAGAAGTCTTTATTTCGAAAAATAGCGAAAAAAAAATTATATTCAGAATCCAAAAATATTTTCTTTCTTCTTTAGAGGTCTTTCTTTCAAAAAAAAAAAAAAAAAAAAGAAGTAGAAATCCCAAAATTATTTTCCTAGTTAGGAGCTTTCATCGGTCTAAATTGTATAAGAGTAATAGTTAGTTTATTTACTTTATTCTTGATCCCCTGAACTACGTAATGGTCTGATTCATGCGGCACCACGATATATAGGCAATTCCCATCAGATGCGATCATAGCCATAATTAAAAAAAAAAGTGAGAGAAATTTTTTTTTAAAAAAAATAGGAAAGAAAAACAAAAGAGCGTTAAATTCAAGAGGAATTAAACCAATAAGCCGGGATGAAGCATGAAGCTTTCCAAGCTCATTTTAGAAATGAAAATGGCATCAGGGGCATAACATACAATGTATGATTAATATCTACAAAATGTCTAACTCTAACATGTTTGTTGTTTGTCATTTTTAAAAGATAAAATTAAACAGAGGTGGTTGGTTTGTGGTTTAAACTGGCGACTCACTCTTACAACACGAGATCAAAAGGAAAAAGTATAATAGCAAACAACAGTGAGAATGAGTCAAATAATGATGATGTCCATGGACAATTGGTCGAACAAGGTTCGGGACTGGTTGAAGATTTAAGAGTGTTGAAGCAACAATTGACAGAGATGTACCAAGCTTGGGTGAATGGACAGGCACCGCCCCTACTACCCGTAGGGCCTTCGGATAATCTTCATAATGTGTCAGTTTCAAATAGAGTGCCCATCACCATAACAAGTAACCCATTTTACCAACCTGGATTCAGTCCGAGCATTAACCTTCCCACTATCCCCAGTACCTCCATTCCACGTCCTCCAACCGCAATCCTCATAAATGACCCACCTACTGTACCTATTGTCCATACTTTCACTATCCCTCAACCGGCTCTTTCTCAAAAGTCCAACAATGATCCACAACTGAATGCTCATGATGCCCAACATTATTATCTAGAACTGACTTTCAAGGTTCCAAATTCATACAAGCATACTCCTCATAACATGTTCCCAGTTGATATCGAAAATCCTGACAAGAATATGGAACAACAGAAAATGACTAGAAAAATGAAGAGCTTGGACCAAACCATGAGAAACATACAAGGTTTGGGAGGCCACAAGAGTGTTTCATTTAACGATCTATGCATGTTCCCCCATTTCCATTTTCCACCCGGCTTCATGACCCCCAAGTTTGACAAGTATGACGAGCATGGTGATCCCGTTGCCCATTTGAAGAGGTATTGTAACCAATTAAGGGGAGCAGGAGGCAAGAAGAATTACTCATGGCTTATTTTGGGGAAAGTTTGACAGGAATTTCTTCCGAGTGGTTCATAGATCAAGACATCTCTCACTGGCACGTGTGGAACGACATGGCTTAAGCTTTTGTCCAACAGTTTCAGTACAATATTGATATAGTGCCAGACCGCTCCTCTCTCGTCAACATAAAGAAGAAACCAACAAAAAGCTTCTGCGAATATGCAATCAAGTGGAGAGAGCATGCTGCTAGGGTCAAACCACCAATGAAAGAGGCTGAAATGATTGACTATTTTCTCCAAGCTCAGGATCCTGATTACCTCCATTACATGTTGGCCACCATCGGTAAGCCTTTCGCTGAGGCGATTACGATTGGTGAAATAGTTGAGAATGGCATGAAATCGGGCAAAATTGTGAGTCAGGCAGCCCTTAAGGTGACGATACAAGCAATTCAAAGCGGGTTAGGCAATTTCGGAAATCGAAAAAAGAAAGAGGAAGGATCCATGATGGCATCTGGGTTCGAGGGAGTTCAAAGAGGAATAGTTCCTTCTTATGTGAAATTCCAACAAGGACAATGCAATTTTCCTCAACATTATTATCCACCTCAGGGTCTCCGACACTCAGTTCCCCCGCAACAATACACAGTGCTTAATGCCCAGGCTTATGCTAGGCCTCCCAATCACCAACAATGGCGGGCACCAATTCCACAAGGCACCCGTCAACTTCGCCTGAATTTTTAGGCATCATATAATCCTCGTATCTGACAAGGATATGTGATAGAGGAGGATCCAAAGAAAGAGTTCACCCCAATTGGAGAATCGTATACAATCCCATTTCGAAAGTTGATGCAATTGAAGTTGATTGAACCTATTGATGTGTGGCTAGAATTCGTGATTTTAAGCATTATATACCTCGCATTTTATGTGC